>CM068584.1:33971220-34272679 GCA_035048485.1 Pteria penguin
CGTAACATAAATTAATTTAGATATAGCTAACCTATTAACAACACAGGTTTTGCCCAAAATTTGTTACCTTTTTTCCTTTCCAAGATTCAAAGCGTTTTCCCATTTCAATAAAAATCTTCATCTCCTATGCCATGTCCAATATTTATATCAAGGCATTTAATATATCTTTTAATGACATCAATCCCAAACAAATTATTATATTTGTCCTTTAATTTTCCCAGTAATATACAATGCGTTTATTTGAATTTATTTTCGATCCTGCATGGTAATAAAATATATTCATAGTTTCGCTAGCAATAACTAAAGAATTTCAAGCTTGCTGTATATGGTTTATTTCCAAATCAGATTTAGGTAAAGAGGTACCCGTAATACTTTCATTTTTTAAAGCTAGTACTTCAGCAACAAATGAATATAAAATCGCTCAAATCGGACACCCCTGTCGTATTCCTCTTGTCATTTTTTATGATTTCGATATCCAACCATTATTTTCAAGTCTAAAAATTGGATTAGTATATAATATTTTGATCGATGTTATGATAATATTACCAAACTAACTTTTTAATACATTAAAAAAGGAATTCTATTCAACAGAACGAAACGCTTTCTCAAAATCTGTAAATATTAAACCATCTTCATACATGTCATTACAATAATCAAAAACATCTGAAATTAATCTTGCGTTTTCACCTATATATCGACCTTTTATAAAAATTGCTTGCTCTTTGCCTATTATGTTATCAATGACTTTTTGTAACCTTTTGCAAAAATAAGTGTAATAATTTTATAATCAGTGTTGGGTAAACTCAGAAGTCTTAAATTTTTAAAATTAGTTGGTCCGCTTTTTCAAAATAACAATGTAATACTGGCTAATCTTAATGAAAAGCTCATTTCTTGTTTTCCAAAATACACTAAATGATACCATAGAACATTTTATCGATATATGGCCAAAACATTGATAAAATTCGCCAACCACCAGAGCCAGAAAATTTGTTTTCCTTCATATCAAATACAGCTTCTCTACATTCATTGATAGAAGGGATTTCATCAGAAAAGATCTTCTGATTTTAAATTAAAGGAGGAATATCTATACATGTAAGATAGTCTTCAATCGATTTAGTATCTATACCGTTGCTTGTATACAGATTTTCATAAAAATTACAAATTTCATTCAAAATGCCATTATTATCATTGACAAAATTTCCATTTTCATTTTTAATTCGTTAATAACATTAATTGTCGATTGCACACCTCACCCTATGACAAACGTGACGATTTCAATTTTGCTATCACAAATTGTCCTTTCATAAGTAGCAACATTCCATCATCGTCCGCATACGGCATATTCATATCTCAGTTGATACGTTATTCCAGAGCATGTTCAAATTACAATGACTTTGTTCTGAGGGCTAGGCGACTTTCAGTTAAGCTGCTCAACCAGGGTTATATATGTGCTAGACTAGCAACGTCACTGAGGAAGTTCTACGGTCGTTACGAGACTCTTATTACTCCATATGATATCTCGTTATCCAAGCTTTTAAATGATATTCTGGACTGAGACAGATTTCGATCATTTCACACAGATTTCACACCTTCTATACTAGAAGGTTACCTACTTTGACTTCTCCATATATAAATACATATGGGATTTACACGATTTGACTCTTTCTAGTGGGTATATGTGACGGGTGTTGCTAGCAAGCAGGAGATGCTCACTCTCCCCGGGCACCTGATCTCACTCCATCACAGGGGTTCACATATGCTCTTCAAGTAGACATATTTCCCCACTTGTTTTTCATTTTCACTGATTTTGTATGTCCTCTGGTTTCATGATTTTTAGACTTATGGTTTGGATATATCCATCATCTTTACATTGCAACGGATCTGCTAGTCTAAATTATAGAGTTGCTGCCAGTGAGTCTCAACAGAGTATTGGTCAAAGAGAAATGATAGATATCAGTATGATTAGTGCGATCAAATATTTTTAGATCATATATGCTTTATGCAAAGATGGGGTCGTGGGAGGGGGGTGGGTGTATAACTGGAATCGAGGTGTCTATTCGTCCGTCTGTAGTTGCAATGTTTTCTGGGCTTAATTATAAAACTATTTTCAAGAGAGTCAAGACGCCTCAAAAGGTCAAAGATCAAGTGTACTGGACAAGGATATAGGTAAACAATTTCTAGGCTCTGTGTATATATATATATATATATATATATATATATATATATATATATATATAAATTGTGCCTGTTGCCTTAGGGTTTGTGTGTAACAATGCTTTCAACAACGGCTTCACTTTTGGGTCAACATCATCACAACACAAATCATTCAAGGAAAGCAAAGGTACAAGTTAACACTGCCCGCACCTCCTTGGGTTTTGTGATGCGCTGGACATAATCTCTACAACGTCAAGGTCATATTCAAAGAATCATTCTGCCGGTGGGGTATTGTGTCTGCTCTATGGCGACTGAAAAATTATCATTTAAATTGCTGTCCGTATGGGATTAAAATCTTTCATTGGGAATGATGTGGGTAAATCAAATTCTTGTGAATTTATATTAAATATGCTATCCTATATAATTCATAAACTCTGCCCGATTTTAATGAGGGGTAAGGCCATATTTTTTATACAATGTATAAGTTGAATGCCTTCAATAGATAACAAGAAACCGTCAAGGACGGTATGACCGGATTGCAAAGGCTAAACGCAAAATGTTGACCCCGGACGGACGGACGGACAGAGAGACAGACGGACGGACGGATTTGGCCAATTTATAGACCGGAATTGCTTTGCATTAACATTAACAATACATGTATCCAAGTGGTCACAAATATAGCAAAAAACAGTGTGTGTTCACTGAAGCGTAAATTCAAGGTCAAGGTCATTAAATTTTTGTATTGGTTGGATTAATAACATCAAGTTTTAATTAAATTTTATTTATTTTACAACGATTAAGAAACAAGTTAACAACTTATATAAAACTTGCTCGTTGGCACAGATCTTGGCGTAAGGGTGTCGTCTATGTGGGAGGAAACCGGAGTACCCGGAGAAACTGCGCTACCTGGCCCCCTAGTTTGAGTTCCAGATAGAAAAAGATCAGTCGGGGGTTGGATGAATCAACAAATCTCAACCGAGACGTTAGCCTCAGCAGCTCGATGTAGGCTGTGGCTATTTTTAAAGTTTTTGTTTACTTCCTTTGATGGCCGTATCACTGATTGAATAAAAAAATTGTCCGCCGAAATAACATAAAACACGATGATATGCATGAAGAAACTTTATATTTTGATAGGATTTTTCTACATTAAATTTAACGATAGGACACAAAATCTAATATGTTGTAATATGTTTCATTTGTTTGTAAACAATGCAGACGACGCGCGGAAGGATACAAAGTGTTCGGATAGAATTTTCAAGTACTGATAAAAAACGGGATTAGTCGATCTACGGTTCGAGAAAGTATCTACAAACCTACCAACTTTGACATAAGTACCCTTTAGGGTATGTAAGAAACCAAGCGAAACGCAAATGCTAAACGCAAAATGTTGACGCCGTGCGGACGGACGGACAGACAGACGGATTTCGTCTGGAACATATACGCAAAAATAAGAACGCTTAAGTATTTTTCTGAAGGATACTTTAAGCGTTTATTATTTATTATATTTATTAGACAATAACTTTAAACTGCATTGGAACTTTAGAATCAGGGCTTTAATATTCCACATATGTATTCTTTCTACCAAGATCTTTCACTGGGTACAGTAATTCTTGACCTTGCCATCTTGATTTTGAAGTTTGACCTACTTTTAAAAAGCTTTAATCCTAGCCATAATTTGTGAACAGTAACAGATAGTGTGTATTTCTTGTGACAAGGCATTCATTAGGTATCAAAACTTGTTACATCTTGACCCTGAAAATTGACCTGTCCGCAATAAAAAAAATGCTGTATAAATTTAGACGCCACCATCGAGCTCTGTTGTCGTCTACCTCCCCTTGTGTTTTAAGATATGGATATAGTCAAAAACTTCTTCTGGAAAGTAATACAGAAACAGATACAGCAAGCATTTCATCCCCCAATTTCTCTTCCTGTTTTGGAGCACTTACCCGAAGACATCATTGAACGATAAAGCGTTGTGAGCCTCTAGGAATGGCATTCAGCATGAAGTGTTTGTTATGTCGGTCCTTTTGTCCTTCTGTCATACATTGGTCTCCATATGATAACTCAAGTATTTTTCAACATATTCATACCAAATTTGCTTAGTTATCAAGACAGGAAGAACCCTAGTGATTTGGGGTATAAAGGCAAATATCAGTGTTATAGCTGATAAAAATATACTGCAATTATTGGTTTTCAGATGACGACTGAAGTATTTTAAACATATTCAAACCAAATTTAGATATATACTTACTTATCAAGAAAGAACCCTATTTATCTTCGGATTAAAAGATCAAAGTTCAAAGTCACTGCTGATGCAAATAGAATGTAATTATTGATTTCCGAATGACAAGTCAAGAACCTTTCATCACATTTAAACAAAATTTGAATAGATGCCCACTTTTCAGGAGTGGAAGAACTTATTTTTTGGGGTCAAAATATCAAGATTACAGCTAATGAAAATAATCTGTTATTATTGGATTTGGCTTACCCATTTGGAGAAGAAGAATCCTATTGATTTTGGACCCAAAAGGTCAAATAAAATAGAAAAGGCTGAAATTATTGGATTCCAGGTGATTCTCTTTTATTATCATATTTTATTAAATGCTCTTTAGAATTTGATCATATTACACATATTTTACAAATGAGGTTCTTTTAAACAACGGTAATTGAAAATTGTAATAACAGGGAAGGATGCCTACAGATTTGAGGATCGATATGTCAAAAGGCAATACTACACTACTGGTAATATCTATTGAAGTAATGGCCCATGAAACTTATAACTGAGGAAAGTTTGTTGATGTTATGAATTAAGCCCATGCATGGGCAAATGTTTTACAAACATGCTCTAGTTTACTTTGATTTAGAAATAACTGGTTTTAGTAAGTACATAGTGGTTTTCTTTTTTTTCATTCTGGTATAAGTATTCCAATATATCTTGATTGTCATGAGTGCTGCCATGGATTTATATTTAATAGTCATCTGATTTCAATTCATAAAACGAAACTTAATGGGTAGACAGATCTTCATAAAAACAAAACTCCATTTGCATAATGTAGAGGTTATTGCCCTTTGTAAGTTTTATGTCCCCGGATCGCTAGATCGGTGGCATATTGCTTTTGTCCTGTCTGTCGTTTTGTTTGTTTGTCTGTTTGTTGTCAACCTTAACCTTCGAACTGTTGAGCCATAAGTAATTGAGACTTCACATTTGGCATGCGTACTTCACTAATGAAGGCCTTTTCAGTTACACCAAGATCATTGATCTTGTAACTTTGACCATGACCTTTATGCTAACTTCATGTAGCCACGGGGGCAGAGCTAATAGTGTTTCATAAATACTAAAATTTTGTCAGAAAAAAATGAGCACTTTTGGAACTAACGATTCCTCGGGGAACATTCATCGCTTATTTTCTTGTTCAAATATCTAACATTTTTCCAAATGAGGGAATAATTATACACCTTGTTATGTAAATTGTAATTGTCAATTATTTCATTTATTTTATAGGGATTCACTAAACTCAAATTTCTGCCATGAAGCAGGATGGTACTACCTTTTCTTGTTTTAACAGTTCGAGCAGATCATCAGATATCACAGGATTGATATTTTCGGAATGTAAATTGTTTCTTGACAAGAAGCAAGTGAATGCAGTTTCTTTTTCTTCTGTTTTGGACAGCTTCATAAGATTAGATTATTTAAACTGTGGAGTCAACATTCCCAACAACAAAAATACAATAGATTCACTAGATTAATCAAGAATACTTTTTAAAATTTACCTAGTCAACATCCTTTGTTGAACCAAAAAAAAAAAAAAAAAATCAGCAATGCCATGGCACGAAAAATTGCTGGTAGTGATCTTAATCTGTGTCACCAATATCTTGCTTACAAGAGACAATGTAAAGATGGAATTCATGACATTTTTACAGAGAGATGCAGTATTAAACAACGAATCACAAAATGTACAAAAATTATGGACTATGTTTTACAATACATTTAAACCAAAGAAGAATAAACATGTGAATATTATTATGTATATCCAAATATGGATGAAGTGTTACTGGTCCCCTACAACTTGAGGTTGTTTTTGTATGGCCATAAAAATAAACTTTATTTATTTGACAACGATTAAGAGAGAAGTTAGTAACTTATCTAAATCGTGTTTGTTGGCACGGATCTTGGCGTAAGGGTGTCGTTGGTGTGGGAAGAAACCGGAGTATCCGAAGAAAACCGACGTCCATCAGTCTAAACTTTTACTATTTCCGACTTCTTCAGAACTGCTCCAAGTAATTTGATGAAATTTAATATACATGAAGTGTTTTAGGTCCTCTAGCAAGTTTCTTCATTTCGTCCAAAGGCGGTGCCATCATGGCTAATATAGGTCGTAGAGGTTACCACTTTTGAAAATCTTTTTCTTCATAGCCGCTGTATGGATGATAAAACTAATGTCATCTGAATGATCTGGGTGTATGTTTCATGTTTGATCATTTCCTTAAAATTTGATAAATAATTTACCAATATTTCCCCAATAGTTTACTTGTAATACACTGAAATGCTTATTTTAGCCAGAATATAGTAATGTTCTTGTGAGAGGTTTTTAACAAAAATTCTATTTTTGGGTTTTTCATGATTTTTTTAGATTGCAAAAAAAAAAAAAAAAAAAAAAAAAAAAAAAAAAATTGGTGCGTATTTTATGTGCAATGTATTCTATGTCTCATGTTTGCGATATGGGCCTACCTGGGTCTCTTTTCCTTAAACATGGCCAATTATCTTAGAAGCAACTAAAATCTGCACCTTCAAAACTAGTAATATTTTGTTGCGTGTGTCCATTGACACATATGCATAGGGGCCCCAAAGTCATGTCTGACTCCTCCCTTTTATCAATGGTCTAAAATCCTAACAAATATTGAGATTACCACAATAACATCAAACTTATATCTGCTCCTTGGGGCTCTTTCTAGACTTGTGAAAAGTGATATACATTGGTCACGTCTGCCAGTGTTTCGCACTTTACTATTATCTTTGAGAATTTAGTATGACAGATTGAAATTGTGTTATTTATTGTAATGAGTAAATGTCAAACAAAATTTTACTATTCACGCTTACATAAACATTTATTTTTATGCGCATTCTATATATGGCGGGGGTATAAAGAATTGTATCTCACAGACATGCTGTCCCTCTGTCATTCATTCATGGTACATTGGGTCATCCAGCACCCTTGGGATGATTTTAATAAAAATAGTACAAAGATCATAATATATAGATGTACAGTTGTACTGGGAATGTTGTCATTTGAAAATATTGCTGCCAGCAGGGGGCATTCATGGCGTAGCATCACATCCGGTTCTTTTTTTAACGAAATTCTCACTGTAACTATATTTTAAATTTGTAAGAATATATTAACATATTTGTTTTTCTTTAAAAAAGAACATTCAAATGAACAATACTTTTTCACAGATTTAATTAAAAATTAATTTTATTTGAAAATGTTTTGTATAATGATTTTGTACAACTTCAAGAGTTACCTGCCAATTGGGGGGATTTTACTTTTCATTTCTGCACTCAGTAATCTTAATATTCAGTTAAACTAGTCAAACAAATATTTTTCATATATTTGACTTATTTACATACAGACCAATGAATATATGTTTTATTTGAATTTGTCATGTTCTGTTTATAAATCTGTTGAAATAATATTGACAACTATTATTCTGTGTTGAATTTATCCTCTGTGTATTTATATACAGGTATGTGGGATTTATCTGAAAAACAAATTGATTATATTTTTGTGATAAAATTTGTTTAGAACCATATAATATACTCAGGGACTTTAAAAAACGCCTATCTAATATCATTATAGTTTAATCAACAACCAGGGTAAATAATTGCATTAAACTTGATTTATTTTAAAAATCAGTATCATATTTGACAATATGATTGATACTATCACACGTTTCTAATAAAAAGTGATTAGATTCCATCACTTATGTATACCACGTCAAATATTCCATGTGTTTTGTTTAGTAACGAGTATGCCTCTCATTTGCTTTATCGCATACACGCAATCTGGACCGCATGGATTGACATAAATTTTTTTTTCATAGGAATATTCTTCCATTCTTCTTGAAGAGCACGTGCCAGCTTATCCACAGTTCTTGGTTGACGGTGATGTTTACGTAAGGGTCTCCCTAACTCATCCCACATGCGCTCTATAGGATTGAAGTCGGCTGAACGTGCTCGGAAATCCATTACATTAATTCCCTAGATGTTTAGAAAGTTTAAGGTGACTCTAGCCGTGTCCAGACTTGCGTTGTCTTGTCGAAACGTCAACGGATTGTTGAGAATTTGATGACGTTGAATCAATGGAAGGAGCTCAGGCTGTAAAAAGTCATCAATGTGGCGCCTTGCGGTAAGAGTGTTCCTCAAAATAACCAGTAATGACTTGAAATGTTGATTGATGGCTCCCCAAACCATGACACCACCACCGCCAAATTTGTCAAGCTCAATTATGCAGTTTGCAGCAAAACGTCCATTGCGTCTCCTATAAATGCGCTGTCTTCCGTTAGCCATGGAGAAATTGAATCTTGATTCGTCGGTGAACACTACGTCATGTTAATTACGTCGATTAGCAAGCATGTTCCGTGACCAGGTCAGACGATTTCTTCGGTGGCGAGGAGTTAGGATCATGCCTTTCAATGGGCGACGGCACAGCAAACCTTGCTCTTTCAATCGTCGGCGTACTGTCCTGGGACGGATTTGCATACCGTGGCGACCTCTCACATCTCTTGACGTGCTTACGGCTATCGCAAACCTGTCACGTAGATGACGTTGCCTTATGCAAACGTCTTGACGTGTTGTCGTTACGCGTGACTCACCACTTCGAGGATGATCTTTAAGACTACCTGTTGTCCGATACTTCCGTACAAGTCTCGTGATTGTAGATAAATGGACGTTGAAGCGTCCTACGATGATACCTTGATTTACGCTGGCGTCTACATTGCAAAAACAGCATACCTCTGTTGCTCAGACAGTCTGACAGTCTCGGCATTTCACGCGTTAGTTTAAATGAAGCAAAGTTTGAAATCAGGATATATAAAGGCAGCAAGTAAACAGAAAAAGAGATTATCGAAAGGTTAGAATTTTTATAGATAATATATTTGTGATATGTAGTGGGAAAGTGTTTCAACAGATTCTTGGCATTCCTATGTGTACAAATTGCGCGCCTCTTCTGGCCGACATATTTTTGTACTCTTACGAGGCAGAATTCATACAGGCTCTGCTCTCGGTTCAACTTTACATACAGATACATCGATGATGTTTTGTCGATTAACAACCTTGTATTTAAGGATCACCTCAACATCATATATCCAAAGGAACTCGAGATAAAAGATACTACAGAGAGCGCATCTTCTGCTTCATACCTCGATATACTGCTATCAATTAGTGGTGATGGTTCATTAGTAACCTCTCTCTATGACAAACATGACGATTTCAATTTCATTATTACCAACTTATCTTTTCTGAGTAGCAACATACCCGTATATGGCGTCTTCATTTCACAACTTATACGCTATGCCAGGGCATGCTCTAAATACGAAAATTTCGTCTGAGAGCGAGGCTTCTTGCCACGAAACTACTTTCACAAGGATATATTGAGGAACGTTTGAAATTGTCACTGAGGAAGTTCTATGGTCGTTATAGGGAGCTATTGCAATTTCAGATTCCTCTTTCAAGAATGTTAACCGATATTTTGGGACATTACCATACTATATAACCATCTTAACTTTTTGACTATACTTGATTTGACATAATACGTGTATACATGTATATACAGATATTTGTTCACCTGCGTTTCCGACACCGGGATTTTAGGCATGCAGCATCTCTTGCCTTGAATGGGAAATATGACTTCGTGTTCCTGTCACCTTCTTATGTTCATACGTGTATATTTATGTATTTACCTCCTCGATTTGAAAGGTTATTACAGACTTCTGCGACGGGTGTTACATGCAACCAGGTGACGCTTACTCCTCTCGGGCACCTGGTCTCACCTCGATTATATTGGGGTTCGCATTTGTCTGAATATAACACTAAACACGATTTGGTTTGGATTTATCCATCGTCTTTACGATATTGTCCCCTTTATTCCATAGACTATGAGATATGGTTTACCCTTCGGTACTTTTTTTTTACTTGTTTACTTCCATTATCTTGCAATCTTTATATTCCTATGGATCTAAATGTTTCTATATTGGAAAAATCACTTGAACATTATAGAAACTAAAAATGTCTAGATACTGTGACATTTCGGGAGCATTGCACTGCATTGCTTTTCAAAAAGGACCCCATTTTCATTCAATTAGATGGGCAAATGAAACAAGCGATCGGAATGGACCACAAGCGATTATATAGGTGAAAGATAATTATGCCGTCCTATTTGCAGCTAGCAAAGAATTTTGTGATATAGAATAGTTGGGGACTTTATTTGTGGAATGGAGGAAAGGTGTTCAATTTGAAAAAAAAAAGCTTTTAGAATAATCGTAGGTAGCGTACTCGCCTGTTGCATTTGAAAACCAACTGTAATACACTGGAATAAGCGGATCCTTTCAGGGCCCCGGCTAATTTTGAGTAACCTCAAAATTTGGTCACCCTGAAATTTAATGATGGATTTCTCGGGAAATACTAGGAATTTTTCGATGAAATTTGCTGGTCATACAAATAGAAGAGGAGAGAAGGAAAAGTACAGTATTTGTTTTATTTATATTTTCACTCTGAAACTTTGAAGTCGGGGTTAGGCGAGCAGAAATGTTATTGGCAATAACGCTATACACAGACAAAAGGCGAACCCAGGTGACATAGTCGCCTGTGGTTGTAAGCATTATCTGTAAATTTGTTATTTTTGTTAATTTGTAAATAAATTAAATTTTTTTTCTTTATTTTGTTGGCTTTACTAAAGGGTTTTTTTTTTTTTTTTTTTTTTTTACCGTAACACTATATTTCTTTTTTCTATCTGCGATTCGTGATATCAAAACTTGCTGGAAAACTTTACTTTATTATACGACATCAATATTTTTATTTCTCTTTAGTAATTGATCAAATATTTAATTAATTTCAATTTAGAGCACAATACGTATATTTCTGCTCGCCTAACCCCGACTTCAAAGTTTCAGAGTGAAAATATAAATAAAACAAATACTGTACTTTATTTGATTAGGACTTTTCCGTGCAAGATATATGTAAGTTGTACTAAAATAGATGAATCTGGATTGCAATCACTGCATTATACTTCGACGTATTCTATTTAAAGAGTGTCACAAATAGTGTAAAAAAACTCTCTTTGCATATTCATCGTTGTCAACTAACGAATAGATACTTTTGTTAACATTTCTATAATTATGTAAAAGTATGATTTTGATGATTAATTGGATACTTAGCTTAACCATATACACCGAATTTTAAAATAGCAGATAAAAATTTCTGCCTGATTTCGAACTCATAAGCGTATCATTTAATGAAAGTTTTCGTAATTTGCCAATGTTCGTTATAAAAATACACACTTAGTCTCAAAAAGATTTTACAAATTCATTTTAAAGCAGGAAATGTGCAAAAAAAAAAAAAAAAAAAAAAAACTTACAAAATTATTGTAGAAATATGAATAACTGCAATAAACTTATAAGCAGAATCCATCATCTTTATCATAATTCAATACTATGTACTTCTTTGAAAATCAATAGGGTTCATTCTCCAGTCATAAGAAATGTGTGCAAAGTTTAAAAGTTCTAGCATAAACAGTTTGGTCCATATCAAGTTGGATTTCCAAAACTCGATTCGAACATATGCCCAAGCGATTTCTCAATCCGTAGACGAACTTGCTTATCACTACATTACATTACATTAGAGATCACGCATATTTTGTATATATTCTCGAAATCGGATTCGTCACATTACCCATTATGTGCAATATCTGTTGGGGAATAACTCTTTGTTTTATAGAAAAAATCCCATATTCTGAAATGTTATTTCTTCAAAGTGGCGTCATATCAAATTTTGAAAAGATTAAGGGGTCAATATTCGTAAAATTCGTCAATAAATCACAGCAGTTTTATGACTCAAACAACTCTTATCCTAAAAAATAAATCAAGGTATTTGCATTACGGTCTATCATTAACACCGATTTTATCCTCAAAATGTTTTCTCTATTCTCGATATTTAGACATCAGTGTGATGTCACGCCGACATCAGGAATTCGACTGTTTGTTTTGGTTTTATTTTTAACGTGCAAACTTATATCTGACGGACTATACTATAATATTATAGTATTATTTATAAATTGATTAATTAATATAGTAGTAGTAGTAGCAGTAGTAGTAGTAGTAGTAGTAGTAGTAGTAGTAGTAGTTGTAGTAGTAGTAGTATTAGTCGGTTGGGTCAGTGGATAAGCTGCTCTGCTCGTGACAGAGAGGTCCCGGGTTCGACTCCCGCCCTGGATGTTCTCTCTTTCGAATGAGCCAGTAGTAGTAGTAGTAGTAGTAGTAGTAGTAGTAGTAGTAATAGTAGCAGCAGTAGTGGTAGTAGTAGTAGTAATATTAGTAGTGGTAGCAGTAGTAGTAAGTAGTAGTAGTTGTTGTTGTTGTTCAGTCTCTTGAAATGCTAAAAAATTTGCATTTCCGTACCACTGTATGATTCAATAGATCTGGAACATTAGATTACGACCATGGCGTATAAATAATCCTTCTCCGTAATGCTTGCATTATATTTCACCCGACTGAGAAAAAACAATATACATGAGTTAATATTAAATGAATGTGATATGATCCAATCCATTGAGGTTTCGGTTACCAGTAAATATTTAAGAACTATTTAAATGACCACACTGTGTCCATTATATGACACTCACGGATGTAAGAGATCATTTAAGTATTTCAAACTTCCTTATAGGTAGTCATTGTACGTTAAGTTAACGTTGACCCTTAGAAACTGGTCATATTCTCTAACATTACTGCGTTGCTGTCTAACAAGACCGATAATGGGTAGTATTGTTTGTATATATATTTTCAAAACTCGTAATCATTCAAAAATATATTCATTTAAATGAGACAGTGTTAAAGAGAAGGTAGTTTTGTTAATCTGAATTACATTAAGGCATTGTACATTTATGGTGACGGCACAGGCCTGATGTAGCAGAGTAGGAATAATATATTAAGCCTCAAGGTAAAAAAACCCCAAACACACACACACACACACACACACACACACACACACACACACACACACATCGATTCACCCATTGATCTTAAACTATTTATTGTGATATACAACAGAACTGTCAATGTTTTTCAATATAATCTGCCTTCTAAATGCTTTTTTTCCATCTGCTTTTCAATTTCTATACCCTTTGAAAATACATTACTTCCTTTCCCCCCTAAGTACTCATATATAGCGTTCATAACTCCCTCTTTGCTTCCAATATTCTGACCACATAGATAAGACTTTACTTTTGGGAACAGATAGAAGTTCGATGGTGCTAGGTCAAGAGAATATGGGGGGTGAGAAAGAACGTCGAAGCTGTCACATCCATCATTGTCACTCGGGAAGGGTGAGCGGGTGCACTATCCTTCTAGAGCAGAACGCCCATTGTTAGCTCTCCTATCTTTTTCTCACATTCTTCTGTAGTCAGAGATTCTCTTCCCTTCTCTTAAAGAGAGAAGGGCAGAGATTCTCGGACTAATTCTCCTGACGTAGCTTCTTGAACACATTTGCTTGATATACACCATTTACAGTGTGGCCTTCCTCAAGTAAATCAATGATGTATCACAAAAGATAGACGCCATGACCTTCCCAACAGGGGAAGAGTTCCCCTGTTGGGAAGGTCATGGCGTCTATCTTTTTTTCTTTTTTTTTTTAGACGTGAGCAAGGGAGAATCAGTTGCATACTGTGTTCCTTTTATTTTTATTAATTTATTATTATTTTTTATTTTGAATTTGACACATAAAATCCTCGGGCTCATCCTAATAGTAAGACAAAATATAAAAAGATACATCATACATGGTTCTCTTTTGATCATACTGACATCTATTTCAGTGCGGTCATAGGCGCCACAGTCACTTTCTGAAGTCGTCAAACGTTTTCTTCTTATATCAACACATAGATACATGTGTCTGCTATTGCAAATTACGTTGCACCATTTTCTAACAAGATCACAATGCATACTAAGTAAACCATTTAAAGGAATTTCAATATAATTTCTAAAATGTCAGAAAATCTAGTTCAGAAATAATAAATGTGGCATCTATGGCACCCATATTTGATTGCATTGATTGATTGATGGATTGATAATTTTTACGTCACTCCACGTACATTTCAGGTTTATGGTGACGCTATCTGTCTAATGCGTTGCATACAAATTTAAACCTTTGCAACGGACCCACCCTAAGGAGTGATGGACGCCTACCGTGACACGGAACCTCGCTTTTTACTGTTTTATCCGAAAGACCGGACACCGGTATGCCCAGCGCGGGAGTCGAAACCAGGACCTCTCGATCAAGAGCCGAGCACCTTATCCACTAGGCCACACCGGCTTATTTGAAGCTATATTCTCATATATATATCAATCAGGTATCTTGAATACATGCATATTGGTCTCTATAAGGGTTCATCGTAATTAATACTGAAATGAAATAGAAAACAGAGTTCTACGCTTTTAACAGGATTGTCCTGTTTGTGAAATTAAACTTAATGCGATTACTATGACAAGGAGTTTGAAACATTTAGTTCATTGCATTAAAACGGCAGTCATAATGTCATTTGGTTGAAGTTTAATCATAAAATTGAGGCAGAAAATCCAATGTCAAGGTAATCAGTTTTTGAAAAATAGGTCACCGCTGAAGGTCAAAGTCACAATCATAAGTTTTGGTACCCAATGAAAGGCCTTAGCACATAGAACATGTGTAAAATATCAAAGCCTTATCTATAATACTTACTTTCGTAATTTACATAAAGCTATGGCCCAGGTTAAAGTTTTTGTCCACGGACGACGACAATAACAACTACGACGACGCCGGGAATATGACAAGTATTCTGATAGGTCAAGAACAGTATAAAGTAGAAATATCAATTTCTTTTCACTTTGAGATCAACGTTTCTTTCCGAAGAAGAATGCCTTACTCATATTAAAATTTCTCCTTTTGTTCTATTGTTTGAATTGTGGGTTTTAGGAATGTGCTTCAGGAAATAATTTTAAATGAATGATTGACATAAACTATTAGAGAATTGTCATTAAATAACTTTGCCATGTTCACAATATATGTAATAACATTATCGCTGTTTCAACGATTACTAAAGTATGTGCTTGCCATTGTATTGGACACTTCACGCGGAGAATCTAGTGGTTACTCTAGGTAAAAATACTTTGTTTTGTGGAAAACTGAATTGCATTAAGAACAATATGTAAAGAATATTCATGTTACATGCTATTGTAATAAAAATGTTCCAAATCCTAAAGTAAATTAATTTCTAATAACAACAAATGCACCATTTATCACAACTTTTACCGAAAACAACACAATCTTTTCACATTGTAATCGCGGTTGTTTTAGATTCTTCAGTTGGGATCCGCATGTTAAATGATTTTAGATTTTCTAACAAAAATACTATTGATTTTAAGGAAGTAATAGTGTTTGTGGTTTTATTTGTCAAAACGGAAATACCGACTAAATATCCTATTTATATTTACATACGGTACTCGGCAAAATCTTAACAGATTGTAGATTAAAATTTATATTTGTCGTATGTAAGATTTTCTCCCAAGTCCATAAATAGAATAAAGAGATTCTGAGCTACTTCTGTATTTAACATAATAATATAAACAACACCTTTCTCTTCAAATAACTATTGCGTAATGACTATTCAGTATTTCCCACAACTGACAGCAATCCAATGTACAAGACACTAGGTTAACAGAAGTATGTAGCCGCTTCGAGTTTTACATAATACCCGATTCTGATATGAATTTAAATTCATCGGAGAAACAAATGAAATATTATAAATTACATTCTTATTTGGGCAATAGTCATAGTAGATAAAATGACTGAAAGATACACTTAGAAGCTGGAGAGAAATCTTGATGCGTATGATTCATGCAAGGTCATTTGTCTAGATCACACCATCGTTTTTGAATGAACTCTATTGTACATAGAGTGTAAACGCATTAAGATTTTAAGTTTTACAGTGCACTATTCCTGATTAGCACAATCCATATGTATGACTCTGTTCGAATTCAAATGATCATATGGATTATTAATATCATCATGCTTGTCATAGACGTTCCAGTTTTCATTTCCCTCAATCACAGATGGCTGTATAGAAACGTCATCAATTCGTTCATATGTGTTTGTTTCCTGTATTTCCTCTCCATTTGCCATTTCCGTGATAGATATCCTCTCAAAACTTTGTACATCAGAAGAGGTAAATTTTTGTCTAGAAAGAACAAAGAAAACAAACCGAAATTGTCATTTAAACAAATATTACTCTTATAACGTACATGAAACCATTCTCTTAATAAAATGATATATGCATGACATACGCATTTATATTCCTATATTACTTCCTGATGATTCCTCTGATCAACATGATTGGCAAGCCAAATATCAGACTAGCATACTAGCCCATATAGGAGAAACATATTGACGCAATATTACAAAGTATAACGTAACACGATTGTCCTGGGAATAAGAATCAGGTGCGTGCCCATTAGGAGTTGTGTTCCATTAAAACTTGCTACATCGCACTGAATGCCTCAACACAGGATACAGATATAATAAACCTCATTTTGCCGTGTATGAAACGATGTTAATGCAAGTGAAATATTACGGATAAGATTAATATTATAGCAAAGATCGATTGTTTAGACATTTGCATATGTACTTAATATCCCTTATTACTTAACATTTATTAGTATATTCTATATGTGACGAAAATTATAATGTAAATAATTCATAAAGTAGCAAATTAAAGATAAAAAGTATAAAGTTCATTTCAATAGATACATCTTGAACTTGTGAATAGACCGTCCTGTATAGGTTCGTTCTACAACTAAATTACTGTCTAATAGATTTGTAGTCTTTAAGTGCCCATTCCTCTTCCTTTTTAGTGATCTTATTCATTTTTTTTTGAAACAGTTCCAATAACGTTTTCGTCTAGCAAATAAGATGCTTTTTGTATGGCCTATATTGTCTATAGGATATGAAGATCTATCTTGGTACATGTGGGTTGTGACATCGGCAGTTACATCGGTGATTATTGGCAGTCCGTTACACATATATGTCAGATAGGACACAATATATAAAACATAAAAAGGCGCGAATAGTTTATATGAAATAGAATGTAAAATATACTTACTCATTTTTGCGGTTGATGACACAGCAGACAACAATATTTATTGTTAAAGCGATGATGAGGAACACGACTAAAATAGAATTTAAAGTTTATTGATGTAACCCCTGTCGTATTTTACATCAATGTGTACAAATGTCTGTGGAATAGAATACAACGATGTCTTGAATAGGAGATAGTCCCTAACATTTATGAATTCTAGATTAATATAATGGTTGGATAATCTTTTCAATAGGCATTTCGAGATTCATGGTTTTCCCTACAATTTTGCAAATATATAAATGATATAAAAACCCGTATTAATATTTTAATTGTGAAAACAGAAAATATCTGACAAAGCTGTATGAAACAAATCACCAGGGAAATGCACATAAAAATGATAGTAGTAAAATATAAAAGGAAAAACGAAATTACAAAAATATTCGATTGTGCTGCGGTTATGATACCGACTTAGGACGGTCAATTTAAGTAACTTCCTCTCATTTAGGTAAGATCTTTGATCTGGGAACAGATAGATGCTATGTCTGGTAATATTGAGAATGTGGAAGGACCTACAATCAGAATTTCGTCGTAAACGTTTTTGCAATTTGGGAAGTGTGAGTGTTGATAAGATGAGTAGCATTTAAGATTTAAGATTTGCATTTTTCAGACATATTTCCATACTATAAGATTTCACTTGAATTCAATATATTATCTCCAAATTACTTATAAGTTGGGATTTTAATTCTCTGTCATTATGGTCAATGGGACGGCATTGAATCCCTTCCACACACAAGAAATAAGATAGAAGAATAATACGTTGGTGGATGGAATTTTGATGCAAGTAGATACACAAGAGTGGGTTGAAAAGATTGACTCTAGGTATCAATCATTTTACATAAGTTGTGAATGAAATGTCTTACCGATAGCTGATATTATAATTGTGGTTTTATTCAATATCTTATTGTAGGAATCTGTAATATAATAATATTTCATCCAAAATAAATATACATTCAAATTAACAATGTCCGGTATGTATTGAGTAGACATTTTGGTCTCCCTAAAATTTTTTACCCTATCCTATCACTAACTAATTTGCGCCATATAAAATAAAAGTATGCCATTGAATTAAACTGATTGTTTTCTGTCGATCGGCGTGATATTTGCGCTATTTCTGCTATTAGAGATAAATAAAACCGTATTTAATTTTCCCCTTAGTGCATAGTTTATAAGGATTATTTGTCTGACGGATCCTAGTTAAAATGTATGACATCACAAAAATGGGCAATATATCCTTATTTCTGCCTTTAAATTATTTTCGGAAACTACTGTGTTCATAACTAAATGTATGTTCTGCAAGTGTTTTAGCAGTATTTATCAAACAAACATCTTATCTATAATTGGAATATATAAAAGTTCATATATTTTTAAAGCAAAAAGTATCTTCTCATGTGCTTTATCAACAATCTATTTGAATCGTCGTAAAAACATGTTGTACAGTAATCAAAAGTAATTCGAACTAGTTGTAAGTTAGTAAATTGTAATTGTAGGTCTGAAATAGATAGAAAAAGGACTTTTACGTATGATGATCGAGGCGTCTCTATCATACAGTATAGTATTTAGGTCATCATGTGGGCAAGGACAAGTAAAAACTATCATGGCTAAGGTAGAGGCTATTATAAAGTTTCCAGCTCCTACAAATAAGAAAGAGTTAATGACTTTTTTTTTTTTGGCATGGTCGGATTTTATACGAAGTTTTGCCAAAATTTTTCCTCAGTTCTAAGTCACTTATCAATCGTCTAGGAGATACAAATCATAATTTTTGTTGATTGTGGTTTCCTTAACCTCCAGAATGGTAGATGTAGTAATATTTAATAAAAAGTCTGTAATTATGTACATTGAATCGAAAGGACTAATCACACACACACACACACACACGCATATATATATATTGATAATAAAAATAATGAAAAAGAAAACTCCAAAAAACAAAACAAAACATATATATATATATATATATATATCTATATATATTTTTTTTTTTTTTTTTTTTTTTTTTTTTGGGGGGGGGTTTTTTTTTGTTTCTGTTTTTTTTTTTTTTTTTATTACTATTGAGGGGGGGGGGAGGGGTTGTTTCTGTTGGGTGTTTTTTATTTGTTGGTTTGATATGTCTTTTGAGAAGTGTTTTCTTGTCTAGACCTTCTCTTGTCTTCTTTTACAAACTTAATCTCCACTGTATAAATCTACGACTTGAGTGGACCAGAATTATCGAGAAAGGTGTCAAAGAGAAAGAAATCGTTGCTCTTTGGTTCCAATTCAATACCTTTTGTTGGTTTTTTTGTTAACACCTTGTTAGACTTTCGGATATTTGTATTGTTTTGTAAAGTCTGTTTCTAAGAGGTATCATATTTTATACAAAAATATTCAAGATAGAAACTTAATGGTATGATCATATTTAAAATGGTGTGGTGTTGTGGTTGGTTCAGTCAGGTTCATTCACGACCCATTAACGAACTTTGTATGAGGTATACCCCTCGGTTTTTATCTTCAGTTTCTAGGTTAATCTTATTTTTAGATCTTCTGTTTTACTACATGTATGTTATTGCTAATATTCATATGTTTACAATATTACTACGTTTATATCATTGAAAATTTGAATTGGGTCAAAAGAAATTAATGTCATTGCCCATAATACATTCTGAAGGTTTCGGATCACTAATCGAAATGAATAATTTTTTTTCAATATAATCATTGTAAATGGAATGTTGATATTTCCAAACCCAATGTATCAATTTATAATGCGTTTATATGTTACGTTATATATTACGAGTACAACTAGATTTGTATGATATTATGTTACCACCTTTATCTGTCGTTGGTTGGTTGGTTGATTGGTGTTTTACGTCGCTTTCAACAATATTTCAGTTATATCGCGACATGGAAGCAGGAGGTTACCAACCTCTTAAACATAGTGGCGCAACCCGGGAATCGAACCCGGATCGTCGGCGCCGCAAGCCAAGCGCTTAACCACTACACCAAGCCTGCCCCTTATCTGTCGTATATTCATTTGATCTTTGTTCGGTCTTCATATCGGCACTAGTAGTAGTATTGCTATCAATGTTCTGTGTTATTTGGTGAAAACCATAGAACGGGATAGAGGCATTGAGGATTGAGGCATTGAGGATTGAGGCAGATTGAAGTTTTGTTGATGTATCTATACTGTTACCAAAAAAAAAAAAAATACAATTATTCAGATTGTTTCCACAGTTGGCGCGTTTTGATGTTTTCAACAAAACGCGTCAATGGTGGAAACAATCTGATTAATTGCTTTTTTTCTTCTTCTTCTTCGTTTTCTTCTTCCTTTTTTTTTCTTTCTCTTTTCCTTTTTTTTTTTACTTTTGGTAAGAAAGACGGAAATCAATTCAACTCCAATCCTGTTACAATATACTCACGTGGAAATTGTCTGGAGTTCTTGTCCAAAGAAACAAATGGGATCTTAAAGATAAAACCATACATATGTTAATCATATGAATGCATTATTACCCATGACTGTAAGGACATATGTACCAGAATTACTTCATTCATTTATGTGCCTAAGTTTGAAAACGTCTATATCTTTTTCAGTTGTGCTGCAAAACTGTGGAAGTCGTAAAAGAGGTGGATTCTTCGAATGACCTAGGTAAGCACAATCACTGAACTAAGCACCAAGGTATGTGCGAGGGATATAAAGCTCTCGTTATTTTATTTAATTATTTTTTTTTTGTTATTTATTTGTTATCTATTTATTATTATTATTATTATTATTATTATTATTATTATTATTATTATTATTATTATTATTATTATTAACGGATTAAAAGTTATGGCCAAGACAAAGATTTAACCAGCATATACTGTGTTACCTTAACCTTGCAGATGTAACTTCAAGATCAATGTAAAATACGATAGTACCTGATTACAAATGAGTATAGCACTAACAACAAAGTACCATAGTAGACACCCCCAGAAACCTGAAATTCAGAGGTGAGACCAGGTGCCCAGAAGGAGTGAGCGTTTCCTGTTTGGCTAGCCACACCCGCCGTGAATGCCCTTACATACAGATGAAACAAATATAATTCAGCACTGTATATTTATATGAATGCGAACACTGTGTAAAAAGTGCTACTTTCATATAACATAAAGAAAACGAGTATAATAATACTTAACATCCCACTTATTCCCTTTACAGTGTGGAGCCGCGGAGGTGTGATGTCGTATAGTCATACACGACTATATGCTTTCTGGGGAGCACAAAAATAAACAAATACATGTAAGTTTTCATCTTCAATCTTAGTGAAGATTTTACAAGTACATGTTCACAACAGCAATCGAATATTTTAGAAGCGTTGAAAAGACATATACTTCGTATATTATAATGAAATAAATTCAACTACGTAAGTAGTGGTGGAGGGGACAGGCTTGGTGTAGTGGTTAAGCGCTTGGCTTGCGGCACCGACGACCCGGGTTCGATTCCCGGGTTGCGCCACTATGTTTAAGAGGTTGGTAACCTCCTGCTTCCATGTCGCTATATAACTGAAATATTGTTGAAGGCGACCTAAAACACTAATCAAGCAACCAACCGTAAGGAGTGGACAGACAGTGTATGAAAATCTTGTTTTAAACACAAAATCAATAAATGTTAACACTTCTCAATAGCATCATCACTAATGTAATCCTCAATGATATCCGGAAGGGCACACATGCATATATGCATACATGTATACACATGCATGCATACGTACATATATACATACTCACATACGTACGTACATATGTGCGTACATAAATACACACATGCGTGGGTACAGACATAAAGTAAAAACAGATAAAAAGACATGAGGAGATAGGTATATTGCATAATGGTATATATGAAGTTAAAAGGTGAAGCATCTAAAATCAACGTTAAGTTGCTTGTGATTTACGAATACATGTGGATGTATATACTTTTTCTGTGTCATGTGTGTAGATCTATTATCACACATGTGTACATATGTATATTCATACGTAGATACGTGCGTCCAAACCTGAACGAATGTACATACATTTATACAGACAGCTAGGAAGCAAGAAAGAAAGAAAAGGAACAAAAAAGAAAGAAAGAAAGAAAGTCAGGAAGAGATAAGTGTAATGCATGATGGTATATTTGAAGTTTGTAAGAGGAGCATCAAAAATGAGCGTTATGAATGCGGCTTGTATTTCACATATACATGTGGAGCTATATAATGTTATTTATTATAGGTTACTATGCTAGTGAAGAGCAGGCGTGGTGTAGTGGTTAAGCGCTTGGCTTGCGGCGCCGACGATCCGGGTTCGATTCCCGGGTTGCGCCACTATGTTTAAGAGGTTGGTAACCTCCTGCTTCCATGTCGCGATATAACTGAAATAGTGTTGAAAGCGACGTAAAACACCAATCAACCAACCAACCAACTATGCTAGTGTTTAGAAAACCTGACAGTGTATTGGCGAATCCCCTGTCAACTAGTGTGGTAATTTATATATGTATGCCACATCTCTCTCTCTCTCTCTCTCTCTCTCTCTCTCTCTCTCTCTCTCTCTCTCTCTCTTTCTTTATATATATAAATATATATATATATATATATATATATATATATATATATATATATATATATATATATAATATATATATATATTAAAGCACAGGTAAGCGGTAACGATACTAAAACAATTACAAAATTGCCAAATTTTCGAAACAATCTGCTTCTTCTTCAGGACACACACAAACACTCACACAAATATAAAGACACGAAAAGAAAGATAGAAAAAATATACAAAGCACTAGTCTAATAAAAACTGGTTTCTTCAATTGGCTACATATTGAGCGTTTCTCTATGCGCTATCTAATAGAGTGCTTTAATATATATATATATATATATATATATATATATATATATCTCGAATATCGCATGAGATAATTTTTTTTTCGAAATGTCCCTTACATATTTCTGTATTTTCTGTTTTAGATCTAAACGTCGCCAAGACGTCAAAAACTGTACCCAACGTGATTAAAGTCAGCAAATGTGTGCTTATATATTATCCAATAATGTAACCAGTGCCATACTAACGAGAAATTTATTTTTCTTCAGGCTACTTTTTTCACTTTTGACAGATACTACACATGACTATTTCGCTATAAAAATGATAACACAGTGCTTACTAATGGAATTTCTAATACAAATAACGGTTTATGTAACTGAACGAAGAATGCTCTGATATTCAGTGAGCTGGAAAACGCCGCCATTTTAATGCAGTTCATCAAAGAAAAAAGAGGAGTTACTGGCTCAGTTATGTGGCAGAAGTCACCATGGAGCTATACAATAACTAAGATCAATAACTAGTATGCATGCATCGAAGAAATACACAGAGATCTTCCGGATGATGTTTTATACTTCTGAAATTTCATTTCCCTGAAATTATATCTGTTCCATGTTTATTATATTGCATATTTCGCCTGTAAACTTAGCATCATGCTCTCTTTACCGGCCATGTTCAATCGTTTACGATGCCTATAGTTACGAATCCGGAATTCGTTTTCAGTAAAATTTGAATATGAGCACAGCAGTCGAGCACTATGAAATATACGTGAAAATATTTTTTAAGATAAAATGTAACAGTGTAAGTATGATGTTGCTCGAGGGCTGCGCTAAAACCAAACTTTGAATATTATTTCATAGAAAATTCTTAAAAAGACAAAAATCCGGATACCGTTATATATTTAAACAGATGTTTTATCATTATCGATCATCAGATCTCGTGAACGTTTTCATTGCAAGAACCTGTATTTGTAGGAGTACAATTTTGCCCACTAGTATCAAATTATTAAACAAAACAAACATTCATCATTCTACAGGGCCAATTTGGTATATAAAAAGTATCTACTCTTTTGAGTGACACATTCTAGGGTCCTGGGTATCTGTGAAATATTCAAATCAATGCAAGGTCTAAAAACTATGAATCTGACAAAATTCTGACTGTAACCTTTACCTCGTAGATATGACCTGGGAAATCCAAGGGGTACATCCTCCAGTCATATGTAATATGTGTGCAAAGTGTAAAAGTTCTAGCATATACACTTTGGTCTCTCCTCGTGTCATAAGAAATAATTCATAGCTTAAACGGTATGGTTTGCATCGTGTTGACGATGTGCAGACAAAAACATAACGCTAAACCATAATAAGTCTGTCTTTGAAAAAACAAAAGAAATCATAATTAATTACCCAGCAAAGTGGCGCCGAAATAAAAATGTTAGGATGTCATTTTGTCCCTCGGCTTTTAGATCAATCCGGATACATTTGATAAATGGATACTTAAAAAACCCAAATATTTTCTTCTGTGTTCAATATTGACCTTTTCTTATTTTCTTCAAAGGGCACTTGGTATAATACATGACTTTTTTGTTTTTTGCACGTATTCATACACCAATTTGAGAATAATGTATACAACTAACTATTCAGCGGTCAAACTGTTTTAATGATTTCTTTATTTTGTTGAAAATAATTGGTCGTCAAAAATTATTCGTATTTAAATATATAATTAAAACTCTCAGTCATGTTTTGTCACTTTCAAACTGCCTCCCCCATGCTAGTGAGGCCCATCGCAAATGACTGTGTGCAAATTAATCAAAATGCGTTGTTTGCAATATTCAAATCAATAATTTATCGTGAAATATCTTTAACATGTACATCGTTATCATATCTTTAGAATATTCATTTTGGTTTCTCCTCGTTTCTTAAATTTCATCTCATTTGGAGTAGAATTAAAGAAATTAAGGCAATTTGAAAATAGCTAAAATCATTAATATATCTAACGTTACCGCGGTGGTACAGCGAGATGTTTATTTTGCCTTGTAATTGACGTCGCGCTTAGAATCAATGAGCATAAAAGCGATATGTCCACTGGCCTTGACGTGGGTCACGGTTGTATTAATTCCAGTGATGTAAAGTTATTCAGGTAAATTTGTCTATTATCTGTAAACAGATCATTGCCGATGGGCGACGCGGGCACAAATATGTCTGTATATATAATTTTCAGTTTCAAATTTATTTCTACCGACCCAAAATATGCGATAAGTATGTTTTCCCCGATTTAATTGATGCTCTTTTTTATAAAAAAATATACGAAGAAATGACTACAGCCCATTCAAAAAAGAAAACGATAGCGTCACCCTCTTTGCCAAAACAACGGTCCGGTCAGTCATTTGATTACATCAATATACATAGTAAAATCGTGCGTTATAAAGTTCACAAATAAGATATCACAAAACCAGAACAATGTCTATAGATGTGATAATGATTATCCTATTTGTGAAAAATGACCCCGTAGCATTCATTTACAAAGTTTTATTCTCAAAAGTTTCATTTCATCATTCATAATAGATAAATTTTAAGCACGGCTTTGGCGCGTGGGGAAATATTAACCATGAACAATTTTTTCATTGGAATTAATAATCATTAGTATTTACATTAATTAAACATTTGACGATTTCATATAGTTCATTGTCATTTTGTAGCTCGTTTAATAACACTGTACGATTTTACACGAGTCTCCTCTGACTCGGCGACTACAACGTATATAAGTATGAACAGAAATACACATTTCAATGTTATAAATACCAGCTGCACTTATATATTTTGCGATAAAATAAGACATCATATCATCATTTAGTTTACATGGAACCCTCTGTTTCCAACTTCAGACTTATATTTTACCTGCAGATAAGTCTAGAGAACTTCGCAAAAGAAGGGTTATAAGCTATGTATATTTAAGGAAGATATTGTTTTGTTTAAGCACAAAAGATAAGACTAAGAGCCTATTTTAATTTAAATGATTTGGTATTAATCCTTTTTAGTTAATTTTGGTATTTATATCAGTGGCGAATTCAGAATTTCCGAAAGGGAGGAGGTACATGCGAAAGTCAGTTATAAGCAAAAATACTCCACCAATTTAGGTGTGAAATCTGAAGTTTTACTCATACTTGTGGCAAAAGGGGGCACCCCTATAAATCCGCTACTATATATAGATTGCCTTCCAAAATGGGTCACGTGACTAGCAACCACGCGTTCCAACATTCCGCGGGGCAAAGCACTGAGTAGCGTGCATCAGTTACAATAGTGGATGTAAGTACTCTGCGCATATTATCATTTACCTGGCTCTTCTAAGGTAATATCACGTGATGTAATCGGTTTAATTACACTTCCGAAGGATTTTGCCGCCATATTGTCATAGTTTGTTGACATTTCTATTTATATTTGATAGACGAAAACATGATTAATAAAATCTGTATTGCCGCTGGTTGTGGAAATAGATGGGGTAAAGTAGTGAGCGATAAAAAAAACATCAAAAACCTAAAAACATCAGTATTGCGATTTCAACTGACTCCTCACCTGAAAGTGGGGATTTTTATAATCAAAAAATTAGAAACAGGAAAAAAAAAACACAATAATAATAGTATTATATTCTAACGTAACCAGAGTCAAAATAATTAAAAATATCAAAAATGTTGTATGACTTCATAGAATGGCTTGGAAAACACCCGGGCTGTTGATAAAAACTGTATATGTCGAGGTATGTCACGCCTGGTCATAATGTTACTTCCACCTTTCATATCATTCCATAATTTCATATGGACATTGTTTCAAGTCAAGTAACAAGTTTTTCTTCATACCACACGTGTTGTATGTCTCTGTTTATAATATCATGTAGCTTATCTCTATACGAAAATGTTTATTTATTTATTTATTTATTTATTTATTTTTTATGCCGACAGTCTCGTTTAAACATCTGCTTTTGAGTAATTACTTTGACAATATGGCGGTAAAATCCCTCTGAAGTGTAGACAAACAGGTGTCATCATGTGACAACCTTAGAAATGCCTATAATATTCGCCGAATCAGCACATCCTCTATTGTAACTAATGCATGCTACCATGTGTTTTGCCCCGCGGAATGCCGGAACGCGTGGTTGATAGTCACGTGACCCATTTGGGAAGGCCATCTATATAACAATGAGAGAAGAAGTATATAAGAATGAGGTACTACGAAACACCAATCACGTGACCATGCGCAATTTTTTATCTCATTTAGATAACTATGAATTGAAGACTTTATAGAACACTGGAAAATATCTGTTTTTCAGTACAGCTCGCATGGAAACACCAGCTAAAGCTATGACTCTTCGTCATGTGCAATCAGACGGTCCGTCCCAAGACGAATTCTATAATATCTTTAATAGTTGACTTCCTGATCAAAATGCAACATTTTCAATATATCGAGGGTATATGGGGGTAACGTCGTCTAGGGCGATCATCTGTCACCTCTGCGACTCACTTATTACGAAATATCACCTCAACCGGCTGTTTGACCCAGCAAATATCAACCTTCATTTCGCTTTTAACAGCTTTCAAACTATTAATTAGCGATCTTAATAAACTAGGTATTCGTAGTAATGAAGGACAAGGGCTAATTATCAGGTTTCCTGTTTATAAGACACTGTGAAGGATTATCATGAAGGAGACATAAAGAATCGGAATTGAAATCAACCAAGCTTTACATTTGTATTTATGAAGAGTTTATATTTGAAATAATAACACTTATAATCGAATTTTTTTATGTTTCTTTAAATAATGAATATAATACAGATAGTAGATTAATAAAAAAAAAAAAAAATTAAGCTATACTTTGATAAAGTAAAAGGTATTTGATATTTTTCACATTTTTAAAAGAGTTATCCGCCCCCGATTTAGGTAAAAAGGTATTTGGCTGGTAAATAAATATGAATTCTTGTATATGTTTTTAAAGAAAAATGAACTTTCATCACAGTAAAAACATTCTTCGTCAAGTTTAAGAGTATATATTTGAGACAACGAGACTTACAATCAATGTTTTATCTTTTTACGTAATACCTGTAGTACATAGAGTAGATAAATATAAAGAAATCCCAAATTTTATGCATAACTGATTAAGTTATACACTCATGAAATTGCAAGGTCGTGCATTTTGAAAATGGTGTAAAAATGCGATATTGTCCATTTTCAAATCCTCATATCTTGTAAAGTACTTCGGAACAACCAGTGAAATTTTCAAAGTTTGTTAACTATAAAGTGTACTTAGTAATAATTTATTCTGTAGTATATTGTTATACAAATAAATCATTTATACGTATCTAAAAAGTGTATCTCATGTGTTTTAAAGGAAAGTTTGGACCTCCAGACCCATGCATAGCTCCATCCTTGGATCTTTTTTTGGCTCACTATTCCGTTTAAAGATTGCTTTTCAAGTATTTGTATCTTATTAGAAAAACCAAGGATTACGCCATAAGCATCGATGAAGAGCCATAAGTATTCGAAATGCGCATCTGGTTCACAAACATATAACGTATTTATATCCCAAAGTTTTATATAGCAACACCGACCAATATCCTTGAATGTTTGCCATAAACAAACTGACAAACATGCAGAAAATACATTAAGTTTCAAATATTTCTATTCCATCTAAATTCCATTTAATCTGTAGGAGGTAACATGAACTAGATCTTTGTAATGAGTGGAGAGGACAAAACTAATTAACCTGAATGGAAGGAGGAAGGCAACAGCAACTTGTATCTACAGAACATCATCATCCTCTACGCATTGAAGCACTACTGTTCATGATAATAGTTTTCTCTTTATATATACAGAGAATTGATACTTTGAAAAAGAATATATCCAACGGATGTTCAAAGATACCTTTTCATTTATTTATTTATTTAATTTTAAATTTTAATAAATCAGAATTTTCCATTATCAAATCTCATATAAAAATTCTATCATCAAAATCCCAGAACTCGCAAAAATATTGACGAAAACAAAGTTCAAATTTTAAATATTCGTTAAATTTAAATACATTTTTATAGTTCATCAACTATGAATTTATCTTCAGTCGAACTTTTAGTGTATATTAAACCATACAGCCTAATTTGATTTTTTCAAAGTCAGTAATTTTGCATATACAGTTCAGTCCGATAGAAAAATTATCAACTTATTCCCTCCGAATTCCAGAGAGATAGAAAAATTAGGATAGAATTGACCATGGAATCAGATATTTTAAATACAAATTACAAAATACACAATATGGTGATGACAATATTGCACGAAGTGTGATCTCGGCCCTGTGTATTTAGGAATACAAAAGGTTGAAAATATACAACGTTATATTTAAAGGTTCAAAATATACTCATATCCAACGTCTATGACACTTCCAAATTTCAAATAGGTAAAATCAAATAGGTAAAATTTCACTCTTGGAAACAGATAAAAGCGAGATGGTTCTAAATTCGAGGAATATGGAAGAACCTAGACTACACTCTGTTGCAGCAATCTTTGCAATTTAGGAAGCGTGAGCGGATGCATTAAGATACTCTGGTAAGGTTTCATTTCCTCTTTTTTCCCATTCTCCTGACGCAGTCTTGCAGTCTTTGTAAGTCATTTACGTGATATGCACCATTTATCTTGGGGTCTCCCTCAAGAAACCCAACCATGATACTTCTCTGATTGTCTCAAAAGATAGACGTCATGTCTTTCCCTCTCTCTCAGTAGAGGTGAGCCACGATGAATCGATTGCATGCTTTGTTACTTAGATTCATGATCAAAATTGTACATCGAAGTTTCAGAATGAATTTTCCACCGTAAAATCATCGGAATCATGTTCATAAGGAGATCGAAGATGCAAATAAAATCATACATACTTTTTTTCCTTTTGATCTTCAGTCAACATTCTGTGATCTCAACTAATCGAGACCTTAGACATACATAAAATGTCGATAAAAGTTTACTGAAGATTTCTTAACATATGCCAACTTTTCTGTGATAAGTTCTGCCAGATTGGTAACTTTATTTTTTCATTGTTAATTAATTTTTAAATGTACGTCCTTTGATTCTTCTTGTTACGGTGAGTGGGAAAGTGGGCCCGTAAACCGGTTAATCACACCATTTGTTTGGCTTCTGTCAAATTAAATGACCGTCCTAAGTCGGTATCGTAATTGCACATCAATTAACTATTTTTGTAATGTGTTATAAATGCTAGTATATTATTGATATTCATGATTTGTATAGCTCCATGGAGACTTCTGCGACATAACTGAGCCAGTAACTCCTCTTTCTTTCTTTTTTCTTTCATTTTGGCGCTTTGACTTATTGTTCAACTTTTAACATGGAATTCCAATTATAATACAAAATTTGAAATACTTCAATTTACACTAGAACATAGGTACGCTACAGTTTTGACCACAAAAAGCACATTTCGACAACTTATTTCTCTTCATGCTCATTGCCGCAAAATTGGAATTCTAATAATATATAAATATTTGAAAAGAAAAGTTGTAACAAAGGTGGCCAAAACAAAAATAAATAAGTCAAAGTATCAAAGGCAGAGGGGTGCACGACGTTTCGGGTACACGACGTTTCGGGATCAAATATATACGACGTTTAGGGACTTGAATACGTCGTTTCGGGATATGCTATACGTCGTTTCGGGAGCTATATTATATATATATTATATATGTATATATTATATGTGGAAATTATTATGAGAATTTGTACGTGAAGTATGGCTTATTTATGATGCCTATTAAATAAAATTATTGCCTATATAATATTATTTATGAATAAAACAAATTATGAAAATCAAACATATGAGTTTCGTATTTATTTATTTTATAATATTCCATAAAATTTCATTAAAATTTATTCTCATAGCTTGTTATACACAGTTTTGTGCCAACGCCTTTGCATCAAGCTTCTCTAAATTTTTAATATGTAGTGAAAAATGATAATACATAATCTATGACCTTCTTAAATTATGTCGTATGATATCATATTGTTCTAATGGTTCACATTAACATATAATTTATTAGTCTGCTACTATGTAGAGATGATGGATAAATCCAAAGCACAAATCATAAAACCAGAGGACATACAAAATCAGTGAAAATGAAAAACAAATGGAAAATAACAAAATATGTCTACTTGAAGAGCATATGTGAACCCCTGTGATGGAGTGAGATCAGGTGCCCGGGGAGAGTGAGCGTCTCCTGTTTGCTAGCAACACCCGTCACATATACCCAGTAGAAAGAGTCAGATCGTGTAAATTCCATATGTATTTAATTATGGAGAAGTCGAAGTAGGTAACCTTCGAGTATAGAAGGTGTCAAATCTGTGTAAAATGATCGGAATCGGTCTCAGTCCAGAATATCATTTAAAAGTCTGGATAACGAGATATCTTATGGAGTAATAAGAGTCTCGTAACGACCATATAATTTCCTCAGTGACGTTGCTATCTTTATATTAAGTTGATTTTAGTGCTGAATTATTGCTATAATAATCTAGATATGCTTGTAATTAATGTTTACCTTATGGAATAAATAAAAATAAATAAAAATAAAGGTTTGTCATTTATAAAATAACTTTCATATATTAAAAGATCCTGGCAATAAATCATTAGGACACCCACATTGAAGTGTCACAGAGAATAACTGCACTGACCATCAGCAAGTAACTGACGAGATTTGGTGCACAAGATGAGTTATTTTATTCTTGAATGGATTGATAGCAATATTTAATTTTTTTTCTATTTAAACATATTACCACATACATGCCCATATACATGTCAAAAAGACAAATAAAACAACATTGAGAGAATACTATGAGTTGACATTATTAATATTGTTAAGAAAAAAACAGATTGAATCAATAATCCAAAAATAAAAGACTTTTAGTATTATGATTACACAAAACATAACATTAAAAATAAATATAATTATTAATATTAGATCCGGAAACGTCGTATTTAAATACCGAAACATCGCATATTAGGTCCCGAAATCTCGTATAGGTCTCGAAACGTCGTGTTCCCGAAACGTCGTGTTCCCGAAACGTCATGTATTCATGGCAGAGCCATACACGAGAGAGATACTCCCTAGTTTTAGAATGATTGAACAGATTATGGTTTGACTAGGGTTTTATACATTTTAGTTGTATTAAAGTATACTTGACCGAGAACGTTTTGATCCCTGGTATGGTAAATTCCAAAACCAAAAAATATATGTTGAGTTTGATTGAAACGTAGGACAATCTGAAATGCAAAACGTTTTATAATAAATTATTTCAATAAACTTCAGATTCCTTTGTTAATTATTTCCATTCGTTGCCTTCATCTAAGTTGCCTATAGAATACATAAAAATATCAGTGTGATATACTATGACAGCTTTCTAGAGATAGTAATTTAAAAGCTGTGCCTTGAACTCGTATTAATATCATGTAACAGAAAAAATGGAAAAATATATGGTCCCCCCCCCCCCAAAAAAAAAATCTGTTTCCAATAACATGGCTGAAAATTTAAGGGTCGGTAGTTCGACTTTAAATTTATCTTGAGTCAGGGGTAAAAACAGGGTCGATCGGGTTAAAGGAAACAATTATTTTTAGGCCTATATTTGCAGTCTTTATTGCGTCGTATGCACATATCGACATATTATATCTTTAGATGCTGCTGAAAGCCGAAAAACCCCCAAAATTTGAAGAGTAATGATAACCAAATGAAAAATTTTCAAAAGAATTCTTGTCGGTAATGTGTCTAGATGTATCGACCCTATAGCACATTCGCTAATTTCTCGTTTACATGTTTAATACGAATAAAACATAGAAAGCGAATACAATTTCTGTTAAATCAAAGTTTAAAGCATTCCATGATTAAAACACGCTGAAATACAAACCTTGAAATATGTTTTATTTAAATGAGTCATTTCTTATCAATTACTTTATTCGTTTCCGTGTGCACATTTACGTACTCGCACATACATGCTATCTGGGATAACAATTCCACTCCATCTATTAATATCTATATCTTCTTGAATTCAGAAAAGGATATTTTAATATAATTAACATTCTAGGATTCAGGAAATTTGTTTACAGGGGTACTTCCGAGTCATTTGTCATTTTACAACAAAATGTTGGTTCAAACTCCAGGTTTTAGATTCACGTATATGTTTCGAATATTTTGATTCGATTCTATATACTGAATGCAATTAATGCATAATATTTTTTTTCTTAAAATATGTAAACGTGCAGGACAATTCTGTTTTGTTTTAATATATTTCGATGTTCGTAATTTCCTTAAAACTTACAGTTCTGCAACAACATAGTTCTATATAATGACACTAGTTGTATAAAATATCACCTGTATAGACAAAAATGGGATACGCTATATATGTGGTGAGAGGAAAGGTTGCATAAACATTTGGCCTCGCTATGAAAGTTTTAAATGATACTACAAAAACACGTCGATGATACCGCTTTTTCTTTTGGAAATAATGTGTAAAATTTTAAAGATTCCAGAATTTTTTGCAATAGCCAATGAATGGCAATAAATATAAGATAAGTTAAAGCTCGTATAAATATATAAATATCAACCTAAACATGCGATTCACAAATTTCCCACTACTTGACCTTAAGAAGCAACAATATATATAGTTCAGAAGTACTTACAAAATAATTTTGACAAATTGTAATTAACAATAACTGACTAGCATACTTAGCACGATTTTGTCATCAGTAACGAATGAAGGAAATTTCAGCATTAATATGAAATACAAACCGTTCAAATGCACACATATACGCTGATGTAAGGCTATATATAAACAATATCATGTTTGAATATTAATTCCGTTTCCTCATATACAACATTTTCTATAATGTATTCTTATGTATCAATGACTTTTACAAAGCTGCATCTATATAACAAATATTTATATTGGCTTTTGAGTTGTCGAAAAGGACTCATCTCCACCGTGTTTTGCATATTGTGAGATGCTACATCTACAAACTCTTATTTTTGGAAGAACTCCCAATTAAAGTATTTTACTCTTCTTTCGCAGAATATTTCGCAGAATAATGACCAGCTCTTATATCTTTCAGCCTGCTGCACATTAATTAAATGGTAGCCAGACATGAGTCTATGGTTAATATTAAATTACGTTCAAAAAATACCCCAAACAAACAAACAAACAAAAAAAAAATCAAAAAGGGTTTTACTGATTTCACAGAAAGAGTTCATTAATAGATAAAATAGTAATTATCCTAATAAAATTATTGACTCCGTTTGCACCCACAATAATACACAACACGGATGATTTAAAGGAATGAATTTGTTATTCATTTCATTTCAAAGTGTACTTGTCCTTCCGGCAGATAGCACATTGATTGTTTTTTCTTAACAGGAAGAGTTTACAATAACCGTACAATTTTCATATAGAATAAACATCAGTTACTTCTTTTACATTCTTTTTTTATATTACAGATAATTTTCGAAAATATCTATCGAGAAGTGGACCAACAAGTGTGTGACGCAATATTCAAAGGCTATTTTCCCTTAATTTTTTTTTTTTTTTTTTTGGGGGGGGGGTTGTTTTGTTGGGCTTTTTGGGGGGGGGGGGGTTATTTTGTTTTTGTTTCTTTTTTTTTTTTTTTTTTTTGTTTTGTTTTGTTTTGTTTTTTTTTTTTTTGTTTATTGTTTTTTTTTTTTGTTTTGGGGGGTTTATTTTGACAAACTAAAGAAATCGATAAACCGAATGCATGCCAAAGGGTTTCTTGATTCCATTCCGATATTGAAGTATTGACGTCTGCAAGTTGCTTTTTCGGAATTACTCATCTATGGGCATTTCAAATGAACTATATGGTTTTAAAGATTCTAAGTAGTCGTCCAAAGGGAATGCCGGTGCATTAAAAGTATAAACCTTTATCAAGCACATAAGAGATGACAAACATAAAACTATCTAAAATCCATGTCTATGCATTTTTGAAACATAGACATTAATTTTACATTCCATTTCTTGTTTTGCATGTTAAAGTCCTAGAGACCGTAAATTTGCAGTATAGAGTGTTTGTGTTCTTTTACTTTATATGATTTTAGCATTGTACATTGTTATTCTTAACATACATGAATGTTCTCTGCCTTTACGAATATAATATTCTGGAATCTTTAAAAAATTATATTTTAATAATTGTATATTGGTTAGATGTATTCAAAAGCTGGTCTAGGGTGGCACAACGTACATACAAAAGCCTACCCTCGTTTGTGAATAGAGATCTTGGATAAGTTGCAATCACATATGGATCTTAGTAAAATATATCTTTTTCCTGTTAAGCAGAATGTTTTGAATAAAAATAAATTAAATAATAATGATGATGATGATGATGATTATGATGATGATGATGACTGGTTTCTTACATTTTTTAGGTATTTTCCGACGAATCAAACATAACTCCTGCACAATGCCAAGGTCCGTTAATCCACAGTGATACGACAGCGGGGTTGTACAGTTGAGGAGGCGACTTCTTTCCATCCATATGGCTTTATCCTTTGGACAAATGGTTGACACAAAATTCTTAGTCAGTAAAATAAGAACAATATATATATTACTACTACCAATAGATCCACACGCATTCATTTTTCAGTGTGTCCCATTACAATATCACATTCCTTCACACGGAATGTCTATTTTCAATATCAGGAAATAAAGCAAGTATTTTTAGCAATTTCATAATTGAAATTCATATCAGAGACGTGTGCATTAATGTTGAGAAGTATTTAGTGACAATCATAAATTTCCATTCCATATAAGGTGGAGGAAATCAGCTTTTTATGTACGCTATGTCAACCAACGATGTAAATTTAGGTACAAAACAATTTAAATCCACTGTAATGTTGACGTGTCGGAATCTTAACCAGATTAAACATGATTTTCACTTAATTTGACGAGTAATGGGCACGCAATCTTATGTGCTCACTTTGGTTTTTTTCACAACGATAATAAACCGTTTTCTCTCTAATGTTTTAAGGGAGATAACTCTTATAGTAACGTGTATTTTAATATGATGCACAACGCGAGAAAAGGGCCCTTATCATCATTGACGTCATAAGAGAGAAATTGACGACAAAAGTTGCAGACGACTTGACGCGAAAATTGTACGCGTGTTGAAAGATCATTACAAGAAGTTTCAAGAAGATTCAATGCTGTACAATGGATTTTGAGGTGAAGTATGATATGAAAGATATTTCCCATTGGTGTTAAGATATTACACATGTTATATATATATATCTGCTAGTGATATACTTTATGGGTATCCATTCAAAATAAATATGCATTTTAGGACTTAAAATTTCACGCTAGCTCTTATCAAGTTTTGTAGTCGAATGTCGGAATGATACGAATACGAACTCGCGACAGATCATTGTTTACTAGATCTTTACTCATCGACTCGGCCAGATGGAATGATATAAAATGTCAACAGGTAATAAATAAACTGAGTTGACTGTCAAAATAAAGTTTAATTTCCCCCTCACCCGATTTTACATCATCATTAATTAACGATTCCTACTGTCTTGTATCAGTATGTAAATTTTGTAGCTCCATCCTGTATATTTGGTGCATCATATGGTAAAAGAAGAGGTAGAGTATTGTATATAAGTCCAAACTCAACAATAAGATCTATATTAATATTCATATTTCTCATTTAAAAAACCATCCACCTTCGCCAGTCCAAGCTCAACCAGGCTTGGGTCCTACGACAAGTAGCTCTTCTAATATTTATTTTTTAATTTTATACGTAAAAATCGATAAGTTTACCAAATTTTAACGACATATTAATGATATGGATGTTTTTATGGTGTGTGTATATATACAGTTAGGTGCAGTCCTAACCTTACATAAAGTGCACTTCAAGTTAAGTTTATGACTGCTTTTCAAGTTTACTTGACGACAACAGAGTAAACTTGGGATAAAGTTTAGTTGTAAACTTGATTCCAAGTTTAGTACTAAACTTGATTCGAAGTTTACTCCAAGTGCACTTCAAGTTTAGTTTACTTTCTATATACATGTACATTTACTTTATTATTCTATTAAAACAATTTATTTATATAAAATATGCAATTATACATAATTCGACAATTATTTTTATTGTGTTATACGAAAATGAATAATGGTAATAAACAAACGTGAAAAGGGGCCAGGTAGCGCAGTTGGTAACGCGCTCGCTTCTCACCAATGCGACCCGGGTTCGATTCCCGGTGTGGTACGTGAGATGTCGGGGCTGTCACCAACCTGGCTTCGTGGGTTTTCTCCGGGTACTCCGGTTTCCTCCCACACAAAAACGACACCCTTACGCCAAGATCCGTGCCAACGAGCAAGATTTATATAAGTTGTTAACTTGTTTCTTAATCGTTGTAAAATAAATAAAGTTTAAATTTTAAACGTGAAAAGTAAACTTGGTGTCACTTTAATAGTTATGCATATATCACATAGCCGAGGCCAGGTTGTGTTCATGAATCTTACATTTTAGAAATAAAATGCAGATTTATTGTTGATGAAAGAGGAAACAACAATATTTACATACCAAACCATTATCTTAAATTAAGTTAAATAAATTTTGTTTAAACATAGACGTAAATGCTTAAAATTATTGTAAAAAATCTCAATATATTTCATGCGCGGATCCAGAAATTTTTGTCAGAGGGGGTCCAACCAAAAAAGGTAATGTTTTCTCTTATACGAGGGAGGTGGGGGGGGGGGGGGGTCCAACCCCAAAAATGCCCAAATATTACCTGTTTTTGGTAAAATCATTCGAATTCCAGGGAGGGGGGGTTCGTCCCCCTACCCCCCCCCCCCCTCTGTATCCGCGCATGTATTTGATCCGCGGCGATCTTACGCGAATTACGCAAGTAAAAGTTTGACAGTTGTTAGTAGCAACGTCCTAAATATAGAACGGGTAGGCTATAAAATTATACAGACCGTTACCACATCATCTTCTTTTCATGAGTTAATTGGATTGAGATTTCTTTGTCCCTCCAGTAACATATGGTTTTGATCTTTTCCCCTTTTCACTGTTTATGCAATCAAAGAAAGACAATTCAAATAATTACAGACAAACTCTGCCCAATACCTTACGCAAGAAAAAGAAGTCCCTATTTAAGTTATTTTTTATTAACAAATACAAAGAGCATAAAGAAGATTCTCCGTAATACTTAGCTTATTAAACAAAAATTCAAAGTGTATATATTGGAACTTGAAATTAAAAACACTACAATATCCAATTTATGTGCTTCATATTTAGATCTACTTATTGATGTCGACCGAGATGGTAAACTTACTACTTCAATTTATGACAAACTTGATGACTTTAGTTTCCCCATTGTTAACTTTCTATATACTAGTAGCAACATTCCTTTATCACCTGCGTACGGTGTTTATATATCCCAAGAGATTCCATATGCGTGAGCGTCATCTGAGTATTGCTCTTCCATTTATCGAAGCCAATTACTAGGAGAAAAGTTACTCAAACATAGTTATGAGATATCACGACTTATGTCAACATTCCGCAAATTTTACGGTCGTTATAAAGACCTTATTTGCTCATATGATGTATCGTTGTCTGACATATTGACTTCCATATTTCACAGTAACTAAACCGTCTGTATTACCTATACTATATAGCAGTATTCTTACCGCTTATGACATATACCTATTTTGACTACGGCTGTGCCGTTTCCTAATTCTGTGACAGCGAATAATATTATTTCGCTTATACTTATGGCATCATGACGGGTGTGACCAGTCGGCAGGGGATGCTTACTCCTCCATGGCGCCTGGCCCCACCTCTGTTTTAACAGAGGTTCGTGATTGTTTATATTATATTTATATATGTATTGTCGTGTTTCTTCGATTTCGAGATGTGGATTTCGGAACAATATCTTGGATTTGTACTTTTTGTAATTATGGTTATGTTACACACACGCAAATTTTAGACTATTCCGCTGACAAAAATAGACAACGCACACTTATTTGAACATGTAGATGCACACCGCATGTTAACACTTGTTACACAGTGATCTTATACGCTTGGGTTGATTGCAATAATTTATGACGATATTGAAACTGCCTCCTTGAATTGATGTGTAATAGATGATAGTGTGTAATAGATTTTTAGTATTAATGTTCAGATAAATTCATATCGATATGTACATTACTGTCCGAGACTGCGGACGAAGATATGGAGCTGACGAGGTAAGAACATTTGAAGAACATTTTGCATTCAATGGCGTTGACCTAGATAATAGAGATGACATAGTGTGTTGCTGATGATTGCTGAGGGACCTGTAGTTGTGTAATGAAGCAGGACTTTTGTGCCCGGCCCAGTGACATGTGCTGCCTGTGTGTTCGGTATGTTATTGTCTAGATCGCGTTCGACCGAAGTGTATAACTTCTTTCTATGAAGTAGGTCGTCAACTTCCGGTTTAAGCCACGCCCGTAGGGTGAGATAACAAAATTTCCTCCAGGAAAAAATGAGGATTTTCCTGTTCGAAATGTGAGAAAACGTTTTTCATCGACAGGACCTTACACAAATGTGTGTAATAAAACTTGTAAAGAGTTGGTTGTCAAATGAACCTGGGAAATCTTACATAAGTTATATATGGGATTAAACTTGAGGAACGCGTATAAGCTATGTATATTTTAACATGACTTGAGAATTTCCCCCTATAAGTCCCAAAGCGTTCCACTGTGCATTATTCTCCGATATATTCGCGGTTAGAATCACCACGCCTTACTAGCAGTCACGACGTTTAAAAGCCCCGCCTATCGGTATTTTGACCGTGTCAATAAAATCAATAAGTAGAATTCCAAAAAAACAATTACGGTCATGTCATTTAGGTTTTCTGAAAATCAAATTCTTGATTTTTACATCACATGTACCCCTGTTGTCTGCGTGGTCTAAATTTATTGTTGTTGATATAAGATATTTAAGAAATGACTCCGATATTTTTTTGGTTGCAAAAGTGTTCCGTCCAGTGTTCTCCGGTTTTACCATGTCTACGGAGAGAAAGTGGATTGCTCCACCCTTACTTTGTCAATCTCGAACCACCATTAGACAATAATCGTGGAATGGCTTTGATGCCAGTGTTGTAATTCGTTAAAAATCTACAAGCAATGAGAAAAAAAGCTGAACAAGTGTAAGAGTTTATGGATAAGTTACCTAAGTGTGGCCACACCTAGAAAGCACCAGTGTCACTAGAATCACATAAAGAAGTATGGTATGCACCTCTGTTTGGCGTATACCATCCTAAAAAGCCAAAGAATATAAGAATTGTCTTCGGTTTTAGACAACTTCCCGTCAGAGGATCTTACTAAAAATGTGAAGGAGCTAGACTTAGGTATGGATAAATTACTAATACACCATAGTCTTGGTCTGAATTGAGACACCGAAAGGAACACATTAACATTTCTTACTTTACTCTTTCACTCGAAGAGGCATATTAGCAATTATAAAGTGTCTTTGATCCATTAGGTTTTGTTTCCCCGTTCATGATCAAAGGAAAGCTTATGCAAGATATTATGCCTTCTACGTCAAGTAATGATTGGGATAAACCCTTGCCAGAATCATTTTTGAACGTCTGGAAATCTTGGGTCAGCACACTCAAGGATCTCGAGGATGTCCATAGTCCCAGATAATATGCCTATATTTCATTTTAAAATGCAGACAAGCACGAAATGCACATTTTTTTTGCGGACGCTTCGAGGGATGCTGTAGCCGGTGTCTATTTAAAGCATACAAAAGATGATACCCAACATATCTGCTTCCTACTTGGTAAGGCCAGAGTGGCGCCATTGTGTGGCTTTACTATACCATGCATGGAGTCATGCGCAGCTGTTCTAACAATAGGCATTGGCACTTTTATCAAGGAACATTTAAATATTGACTTTGATGCTTTCACATATTACTCCGATAGCCAAGTAGTTTTTGGATATATCACAAACAAAACTCGTCGTTTTTATGTTTTCGTTGGAAATCGTGTAAACAGGATCCGAGCTCAAAGCTCCCTCAGTGAATGGAAGTATGTTCAATCTAATTCAAGCCCAGCTTATTTAACAACAAGAGCTTATGGTAAAGCCGATTCAGATCAACAAAATAGCCCATGGCTAAAAGGACCAGACCTCTAGCGATATCCATTTTGTTGATAGTCTCATGGGTGCAGTGCTCTCCATCTTATGATTTGTGGAATATGAAGTCTGTCCTAAGAAATAACTTCAATAAAGGAGGGAAAAGGTATACCAAGCAAAAGTCTATTTTTATAGCATAATCCAATCTTAACACCAGACGGCCTACTTCTTGTTGGAGGAAGAATTAATCAGGCCATAGGACATACTTGTAATGCTATATTAATCGACTGACTGTGAGCCACTTCCATGAAAAAGGTTGCACACCAAGTGCAATTACTAACAGAGGGTGCCATACGGAATGCAAGGTTTTGGATAGTAGGCCTGAAACGCGTTGCATCCTCCATAATAAGTAAGTGTGTAATTGTAAATGGCAGCAGATGTCCACACTACCAGATGACAAAATAGACTTTCGCCCACCGTTTAGTCAAGTTGGCATTGATACATTTGAATCATGGCAAGTCGTATCAAAACGTAGTAGAGGAGGATTTGCGAATCAGAAAAGATGAGCAATTCTTTTTACCAGTTCGATCACAAGAGGAATGCTTATCGAACTTGTTGAAAAATTATCTGCCGCCTCATTTATCAACACATTACTCCGATTTACAGCTATAAGAGGGCATGTGATCAAATTCAGAACTGATAAAGGCACAAACATTGTCAGAGCTTCTAAGGAGCTCAAATTTGATACACCATTTGTTGAACAAATACCAGTTGCAGAATTTTACATGGAAACCGTACCAAATGGATCTTTAATCCTCCCCATGCTTCCCACTTTGGGGTGTGTAGGACAGAATAATTCAGTCCTGCAGAAAACTCTTGGACAGCCTTCTTTAAACCATAAGGCAGACCTAACCCATGAAGTCCTTGGTACTTTAGTGTTGGAATAAACATAGAACATATATACATTTCATGGAAGCTTGCACAATTCTCAACTCGCATCCTCTTGTTCAATTTAGCAATGATTCGGAGGCATTTCATACACTATCGCCATGTTCAATACTTACAGAGAAAGGAACCTACCCAGATAACCACACCTTATATGATTTTCGTATCAATGACGCTCTGCACAGTACATAGAAAGGTGTTCAACACATTGCGAACATGTTTAGGACCCCTGGCGAAGGGAATACCTCCAACATTAGCAAGTGGCCTACTCGTACCAAGCCATGTAATGTAAGTGATATTGTACTTATCAAGGATTGTGACACTCACAGAAACCTTTTGCCTCTTGGACGTGTTACTAGAACATTTCTTAGTGAGTACAACCACATCCGCAAAGTGTCTCTTAAACGAGGTTACAATTCAACGCTTTGCGTTAGACCTATTTCTCAGCTTATTCACCTTTTGTCTTATTTATATGTTGCTATCATCTCAGCATTAACTATTTCTTTAAATGTTTCAAAAGTATCTATAACTTCTTATATTCTTGAAATTTCATTACCATTTAAGGGTATATATTTGTACATGTACATACATTAAATGGATTTTCTTTATCGTATCCCAGCAGGTTATGATTAATTGTTTTGTAACTTAATGTACATGTATGAACATTTTATATCATGACATGGACAAACATTTTTTCATCATTTTATCGTTTTTCATTCTCAAAACCAAATCACATTTCTTATCTATTCTGATTCAGAATGTTTTTCATAATCATTTTAAAAATATTTCTTTATTATCTCATGTAGCTGATTTTTAAAATATGTAATTGCTGTTTCCTATGTTTATCATGTTCATTTTTCAAATCTATGTATGAACCAAGTGTTAATTTCTTCTAGTGATTTTTTTACAAAATCAGAGGGGGAATCGGGAGGGGGAGGGGGTTGTAGTGTTGATTCTGGAGTTAACTTATTCCACCAACTTCCATGCCAAAAAGGATTATAAGCTACAGTGTTTTTCCTATCGTTCCCTTTGTGAATTAAAAAAAATCATCGCAAAAACCCCATCGCTTATTTTTTTTTTTTCTGAAATTCATGTATGCTGTTCTACAACATAAAAATGCATTTTTTTCCTGAAGTTTATGTATGCTGTTCCACTATATAAATGCTGTTATTTCTTTTTCTGCAGAAAAATAATTGCATACGCAAAACTCTAAATATCTATCATTCACATTTTGACGCCTATGAACTCACTCTCAGGTCATGCAGTAGTGTATATATATATAAGCGAAAAAACAAATGGAAAATAACAAAATATGTCTACTTGAAGAGCATATGTGAACCCCTGTGATGGAGTGAGATCAGGTGCCCGGGGAGAGTGAGCATCTCCTGCTTGCTAGCAACACCCGTCACATATACCCAGGAGAAAGAGTCAGATCGTGTAAATTCCATATGTATTTATATATGGAGAGGTCGAATAGGTTACCTTCTAGTATAGAAGGTGTCAAATCTATGTAAAATGATCGGAATCGGTCTCAGTCCAGAATATCATTTAAAAGTCTGGATAACGAGATATCATATGGAGTAATAAGAGTCTCGTAACGACCATAGAATTTCCTCAGTGACGTTGCTAGTCTAGCACATATATAACCCTGGTTGAGCAGCTTAACTGAAAGTCGCCTAGCCCTCAGAACAAAGTCACTGTAATTTGAACATGCTCTGGAATAACGTATTAATTGAGATATGAATACGCCGTATGCGGGCGATGATGGAATGTTGCTACTCATGAAAGGAAAGTTTGTGATAGCGAAATTGAAATCGTCACGTTTGTCATTGAGTGAAGTGTTCAATTGACCATTAATGTCGAAAGACAACATAATATCTAAATACGAAGTAGAATTACTACTTTCTGTGGTTTCTTTGACCTCAAGTTCACTTGGATAGATGATGCTAAGGTAATCCGCGAATGAAGGATTATTAATTGAAAGCAAGTCATCTATATATCTGTAAGTAAAAGTACAGTTGAAGCCAAGAGCCAATTGTCTTTTTTCCTTGCGAAAGCAAAGACTGAATGAATTTAGCTTCGTATGAGTAAAGGAATATGTCAGCCAGAAGCGGAGCACAGTTAGTGCCCATTGGAATGCCGACAATTTGTTGAAAAACCTTACCCCCAAACACCACAAAAATGTTATCGATAAGAAAGTTCAACATCTGGATGACAGCTGTTTCAGTGTATTCATTTTTGGAATCAGAATTTTCCCTAACAAAGTAAGTTTTATCGTGGCCTATTACTATATATTTGAATTTGCGGCTTCCGTTTTTACTAGTAAATGCATTTTGAATAATTTCCGCTAATCCGTCTTTTAATTTCTGATGAGGGATCGTTGTGTAAAGAGTCGAAAAGTCAAAAGACTTGATAGAGTGAATTTTAGTAAAACTTTTTGATTTTAGATTTTCTAACAACTCTTTTGAATTTTTAAGGATCCACATTTGATTAATTCCACTTCTGGAATATACTGTTTCGCAATATCTATGAAGGCCGGATTTAATTTCTGATAATATTTTTGTGAGTAGCATCGATACAGATTTTGTGGAACACTTCGAGGAACCAGCGATAAAGCGTTGTTTGTAAGGATTTTTGTGCATTTTTGGAATGCAGTACAAATATGGAAGTTCTAAATTTAATTTATTTGAGTCAATACCAAACGTATTGAGGACAGATCCTGATATTATGTGATGTATTACAAGGGTGTAGATCCCGATATTCTGTGATGTTTTGCAAGGGTGTAGATCCTGATATTATGTGATGTATAGCTGGGATGTAGACCCTGATATTATGTGACGTCTGGCAAGGGTGTAGATCCTGATATCACGTGATGTATTGCAAGGGTGTAGATCCTGATACAATGTTATATATTACAAGGGTGTGGTTCCTGATATTATGTGATATATTGCAAGAGCCTAGACCCTGATTGTTGTGTGATTTATTACAAGGATATAAACCCTAATATTATGCGATTTCTTGCAGGGGTGTAGATCCTGGTATTATGTGATATATTGCAAAGGTATACACCATGATATTATGTGATGTATTGCAAGGGTGTAGATCTTGATATTATGTGACATATTGTAAGGGTGTTGGTTGGTTGGGTAGTGTTTTACGTCGCTTTCAACAAAATTTCAGTTATATCGCGACATGGAATCAGGAGGTTACCAACCTCTTAAACATAGTGGCGCAACCCGGGAAACGACCCGGAAGCGCCGCAAGCCAAGTGCTTAACCACTGCACCACGCCTGCCCTTGCAAGGGTGTACATCCTCATATTATGTGATGTTTTGCAAGGATGTAGATCCTGATATTATGTGATGTATTTCAGGGGTGTAGATCCTGATGTTATTTGATGTATTTCATGGGTGTAGACCCTGATGTGATGTGATGTGATATTTTGCAAGGGTGTAGACCCTGATGTTATGTGATGTATTACAGGGGTATAGATCCCGATATTATGTGATGTACTGAAAGGGTGTAGATTCTGGTATTATGTGATGTATTGCAGGAGTGTACATCCTCGTCTTATGTGATGTATTACGAGAATGTAGACCCTGATATTATGTGATGTATTGCAAGGATGTAGACCCTGATACGATGTGATGTATTGCAAGGGTGTAGATCCTGATATTATGTGAGATATTGCAAGCACGTAAACCCTGATATTATGTGATGTATTGCAAGGTTGATTTTTATATTATATGAAGTATTGCAAGATTGTAGATCCTCATATTATGTGATGTATTGCAAGGGTGTAGACCCTAATATTATGTAATGTATTGCAAGGGTGTAGACCCTAATATTATGTGATGTATTACAGGAGTGTAGACCCTTATATTATGTGATGTCTTTCAAGGATGTAGATCCTGATACTATGTGATGTTTTGCTAGGATGTAGATCTTTATATTATGTAATGTATTGCAAGGGTATAGACCCTGATATTATGTGATGTATTTCAAGGGTGTGGACGCTAATGTCATGTGTTGTGTAGTAAGGATATAGACCCTGATATTATGTGATATATTGCAAAGATTTAGACCCTGATATTATATAATGTATTGCAAGGGTGTAGATCCTGATAGTATGTGATGTATTACAGGAGTGTAGACTAGTATTATGTTATATATTGCAATGATGTAGATCCTATATTATGTGATGTATTTCAGGGATGTAAACTTTAGTATTATCTATGCATTCCAAGGGTGTAGATCCCGATAATATGTGATGTATAATAAGGGTGTAGATCCTGATATTAAGTTATGTATTGCAAGGATGTACACCCAGAAATTCTTGGATTTATTGCTTGGTTGTAGATCCTGATATTATGTAATATAATGCAAATGTGTAGATCTTGATACTATGTAATATATTGCAAGTGTGTAGATCCGGATATTATATGATATATTGCAAGCACGTAGACCCTGATATTATGTGATGTATTGCAAGTGTGTAGATCCTGATATTATGTAGTGTAATGCAAGGGTGTACATTCTGATATTATGTGATGTATTGCTAGGATGTAGACCCTTATATTATGTGATGTATCCCAAGGGTGTAGACCCTAATATTGTGTGATGTATTGCAGGGGTGTAGATCCTGATACTATGTGATGTATTGCAAGGGTCTAGACTCTCATATTATATGATGTATTGCAAGGGTGTAGATCCTGATAGTATGTGATGTATTACAGGAGTGTAGACTAGTATTATGTTATATATTGCAATGGTGTAGATCCTAATATTGTGTGATGTATTGCAAGGGTGTAGACTCTAGTATTGTCTAATGTATTGCAAGGGTGTACATCCTGATATTATGTGATGTATTGCAAGGATGTAGAACCCGATATTATGTGATTTATTGGTTGTTTGTAGATCCTGATATTATGTGATGTTTTGCAAGTGTGTAGATCCTGATATTATGTGATGTATTGCAAAGATGTTAACCCTGATGTTATGTGATGTATTGCAAGGATGTAGATTCTAATATTAGGTGATGTATTGCAAGGATGTAGGCCCAGAAATTATGTGATTTATTGTTTGGTTGTAGACCCTGAGTTTATGTGATGTATTACAGGGGTGTAGATTCTGATATTATGTGAAATATTGCAGGGGTCTAGATCCTGATTTATGTCATGTATTGGAAGGGTTTAGACCCTGATTTTTGTCAGAAAAATAACTCGTATAGATTAATATCAGCGAACTGCCCTTTTTCTAGATTTACTCAACTCTCAAGATCTTGATATTATGTTATGTATGGCAAGGATGTAGAACCCGGTATTATGTGGTATATTGCAAGGATGTAGACCCAGATATTATGTGATTTATTACTTGGTTGTAGACCCTGATATTATGTGATGTATTGCAAGTGTGTAGATCCTGATATTATATAATATATTGCAAGTGTGTAGATCCTGATATCATGTGATATACTGCAAATGTATAGACCCTGATATTATGTGAAGTATTACAAGTATTTAGACCCTGATATTATGTGATGGATTGCAAGCATGTAGACCCTGATATTATGTGATGTATTGCAAGGGAGTAGACTTTCAGATTACGTGATGTTTTGGAAGGGTGTAGACCCTGATTTTTGTCAGAAAGATAACTCGTATAGACTAATATCAGAAAACTACCCTCTTTCTAGATTTATTCAAGTCTCTATGTTAAAGTTGCACTAGCTGTCGTTTTCCGTATTAAAAACAAACGCTGTAATGTTTAACCCTAGGCTCTCTCCTGAAGTTAAGCCTTCATACGCAATTACATTGTTATATTCGTTCAATAAGTATTGGAAAAAATAATCAAAATACAATTAAATGCTTACCACCTACACGCACAAAGTTTTTTCTTCACTTGGCATGCCCAGTGTATAAATGACCTAGCCAACTGATGCGAGTTTAAATTCAAATAATTCATACTGTATTTATAGATATTACCTTGACTCAAAAGTATATGTATTTCATATATGTACTCTCAGCCTGGATACTTCAAGTTCAACAGTTGAACATTCTTAAAACATCAATCTTGTAACCGTTTCTTTTATTCCATGATCTTTAAAATAAATTTTACACACCTAACAGGGCTTGTGCCGCCTGTACGAAAAGTTCGATATGGACAGGTTATGGTTTCCATATGGATTTTCTTCAATGTATCCATATGGATAGATTGAATTGGTATATTTTTTTCTGTAGCACATTCCATATGGAGAAAGTATGGATTCCGTATGGAATTTTGGTTGAAATATGTAAATTAGTTCATATGAACCTGTCCATATTGATTCCAGTTTTGGAATCCATAAGGACAAGATTACATTGTCCATATGGATAGAACACTTAATCCATATGGAATTTACTGACAATCCATATGGATTTTCTCAAAGAATCCATATGGACCTTAGTTATACCCTTTATACCAAACTTTGCTAAACATTAAACTTATTACACATGTACATGTGTAAGACACTATCATGAGCTGCACATTAGCATTTTAACATGCATGAAGATTAAGTGAGCTAGAAGTTTGCAAATAATGCTCATATAAGCATGTGATACAACAAAGCAAAACTTCCATAACTAGATCATTTAAAATCTGTATTTGATCAGCATTTGTTGATACTAGCACAACTCAAAAGTCTATGCATCAAAGCATTTCCTGTTGATAGGCTGATTTGTCATCATGGTAATTATTCATCTTATAGTCGGGTAGTTGGTAGGAAAGTATTCTGTAAAGAAAAAGCTGAGTGTTATGACAGGTGATTGTCTTGTATATCAGATAAATTATTATCTTTAAAGGAAAAGATAATAGGATTGAAAATTGTAACATATATTAAAATTAGAAATCATTTCATCATTTTACATGCACCTTGCTATTGATTTGGTGTGAAATAAAAAACCATTCACTTCATGTATGATTTTTCCCCTCTGAGGTATGAATAGTCACTTTTTGAAATTGTAGTGCAAATGACCAACAACAGTTTTACTATGAAAGAACAGTTTATCACTTGATACTTTACCATGTAACACTCTGTTCTTCTATGCAACCGTCTGGTTATCAAGCTTCATTTCTTTACAGTAAGAGCATTCTTTGAATGATGGTGGATCTCCATAATTTGTTGAAAATCCCTTGTGCAGAAATGAAGCAGCGTTAATGATATAAATATTAATATCGTCAAACCCCCTAACTACGACACTACCTTAACTGCGACACTTTAGGGAAAACCGTCGCCGTTTGTTAACAATAGCGATTATGACGGCATTTTTCACTTGTTTCAAATCTTCGATCGATTTTCTGTCAATAAATACAAACTTCCGAGAAAATGCATCAAAAACGGGTTATGTATACATTAAATATATTTCATATTATGCTAAACTTACTCCAATCACTAAGTCATTTTTACATAGCACCTAAATAAGCCGTGATTCCCCTAAAAGAGCTACACACGTTTGCATCCACATGTCAGTCATATCGGGAAAGGTCAATGCCCAAAGGTGTCCCCTGATTTTTCAGAACACAATCAGGCCAATGATATGTTTTTGTTATTTTATTGCGAATAATACACTATGTATTTTCCGTTGTTGGCAATGGCGTTCTTGGCGCAATATCAATGTTATATAGCGAGTAATAGTAATGTTTACAAATATATATTGGGTTAAAACGTGGATGATAAAGTGATATGACAAATATAATTTTTTTACAAAAAGGGTACTTCTTCGTCTTGGTATTTCAATTACATGTATTTCAATTTTAAGTAATCATTCCTTTAAGTGATTGGAGTAATGTTAAATGTTTAAAACTTCATTCAATAATAAAATAAATAATTAATAATTTATTTTAATAATATTCCATAAAATCATGATAGAAACCCCTCCTCTTCCCTTATGATATAAAATAGTAAAAGCAAATAAATAATATTGATTTCAGACAAATCATAAGAAAGTTCAGAGAAGGAAAAAACAGAACTTATTATCCCAAATCCCTACAAAATGCGTACATTTACTATTTGTAAATTGGGGACAATGCATGAATGTGACATATGTAGACACTGGGTACATCTAAAATATTGCACCAAATTAATTGCACTGAGAAGAGGGGCCATATTCAAATGCATCCATTGTTATCAATGCAACCGCATCCTCTATGAACTGCTGTGATATTGACTGTTGAAATGTCCTTTAATATCATTCTCATTCTATCATTGATTACAAATATTTATTTTCTTTAATATAATTGTATTAAAGGATTATAATTATTGAAATATATGTGTATTTCGTATTTGATAATAATAATTGTAAAAATAAATGACAACAAACACACAATTCAAGAAATTTAATTGCTTTGGCCCTAACGCACCGAGGTGACGTAGTTACATTCATTTGACACAGATTAGACATGTTTGACCTCGGATCGATTCAGACGCTTATCCAAGCACTGCGGTCACCGTTTGCTGCTAAAAAGGATGTGAAAATACGCAAAAAGATTTGATTTATTGACTGATATATAGAAATAACTATACAAAGTACCAAACGGAGAACGCTTCATTGTTGCATGCTTATGGGGTTCGATGATATATATATATATATATATATATATATATATATATATATATATATATATATATATATATATATATATATATATATATATATATATATATAAAGTAGCAAATTAGTACAATCTGAATTCGTAGGACAAATACCCTATGCAACACCAAAGTCACAAAACAAATTTGTTCATAGGTTCACCATGTTTAGTGTTCACTATGACTTGATTTTGGAGATATGACCTTGGGTCAAGGTCAAGACACATCCTTGTGTTAAGGGTCATAGTTGTGTGAAGAATGAAGCAAATTCATGTTAAAGCCATGGTTTATGTGTCAGACACTAGTTTGGTCACACGTTCACCGTGACCTTGGCCTTGTACTGAAAATAGGACCTTCGTGCTGGTCATAACACACCCTTAAGAAATGGGTAATGTCTGTGTGAAGTATCCACCAGTATTAATAATAGCAGTTGTATTTACCCAAAAGTGGTTTTTAAACTTTTAAAACTGAACAGACGGACTGGGTGATTCCTGTACATGTACATGAAATACCCCCCTCCTTTTTTTTTTTAAATAATAAGTATAATTTCCAGAAAAAAAACCCAAATAATAATAATTATGGTCTATATGGGCATAATTATAATTATGAGATAATGAGAAAGACTCTGAGACTGAGACTGTGAAAGCAATATCAAAGAGTCATGCAATTGTGAATAAACTCTGAAAAAATTCTTATATCACTGCTTGTAGATCTACCGCATGTATAGATCTATCAATGATAAAATCACTGAACCAGGGACGTATAAATAAATATATATCCCTGGCCGAACATATATTTCAACTTTTCACATAAATTTCAGACGCCAAATTACATAAATGGTGACATTCTTACTATATGGTTCAATCAATTGCTAGAATATACAACTCTACATTATTGATCAAAATACGGTCTTGACAAATGTCGTTCTGGACTACACATAATCATAGCAAAATATAGTCACTTGGATCGAACCAAGACCCGAACATTTTCCCAAAGAGCACAATATATCTCAATAGGCACATGTCGGTAGATTCCAGTATCCTAGAGGCGAGCTGAATGATCGAAGTTGCAGGGCCTGCAAATAAGCCTAATAAGTATGTATGTCTCCAAATTTTTTTATCCCAAGAGCATCAAAATAAATTATCGCACGTATAGATACATTATACATACTTTTGTCGAACAAAAATTCAAATTCCATTGTAATCCTGAATTTCCCCAGATCACATCGCCCACTGGTACCAGGGATGTCCATGCTGGTATTTTTATTTTGAAAGGTACAAAAGCTGTCGTTCACAAAAAAAAAAAAAAAAATACTCGTGTTAGTTATGATGGACTCATCTTCCTTTTGGTGCCGGTAATTTCCATCCTCCGGTACAAAAGAAACTCGCTGCAGCAAACAAAAACATCGTCCTTGCATGGCAATGCTTTCTTTGAATTTGAAATACCACGCAAGAAGCGCACTGTCCAGTGCAGTACAAAGATACAGCATGTGCGTGGAGTAACATGATCCCTTGATCGCAGCGGGATTGGCAGCTTGACCTTCGTCATGTGTACACAAATTAATTTTTGTTAACAGATTCATGCGATTATGCTTATTTTGTCAAATTGATTAACACGTATATATATATTAACCTATCAGGTGCGGACCCAGGATGTTTCGTCTGGAAAGGTGGAAACGAAATTGTCAAACAAAAGAAAAAGGTGTTTGTGTGCGGGGGGGGACGTATAGAAAAGGTCATAATTACACTACCATTAATTATTCATTTTTGTTAAGGTTTTTTTGAAATGGTTACAGCCTTTATCCTGAGGCACCGGTCATAATGATGATATGATATTTAGCGATTATTAGGACCGGAGACATGTGATGTGGTCCCCAGAAAAGAACAAATTTGCATAGAATTTGTGCAAAACTGTGCAATTCTTGACATAGAAGAAAGGCTCTTTTAATGGGAGGAAAACATTAGTTTGAATTTGAACCGTTCCTACTATCATAAGACCAATAAATAAATATATGTACGGTGACCCGGCCGACACTGAAATTTCAGTGCGGTCCTAACTTTTTTCCTGCCGAAAACATCAATACAACAATATAACTTGTCGAATACACGTACATTATCGATTTTTTTTTATATACCCTCACAGATATCAACATAACACCCGGTCTGATGACATTTCATGGTCAGTTAATTTCCTTGTTATCAAAAGCACTTGTTGAAAGTTTAGCATCACATTTACGTACTTACTCAGTCAGATATAAATTATCAAATCATATGACCTGGACTATCTTACCCCCTCAGACATTGAATTTGAAGTGAAACTTGTGTACGTTTATCATGGGGTCCTTAAATATGATGTTCATCTTTTGTCGTAATTGACCCCATTTTATGACAGTTATTGCCCCATGATGAAAGTCAATACTCATTTCATGGTTCTGGTCATGCTTTGATATATGTACTGGAGAATTTTGTTACATTTCAGTATACATAAAATATATGTGAGTTACTAATCCGTATTGTTCGTTTGATTCTCAAATTATATCTCTGTTGAACTGTTCTATTCAGATTGATAAGTGGAATAATAGATATGTACTGGCGTCATGAATTTAAAGAAAATCTTCAATAAGATGGTCCATATGGACAATACAAGTGACTTCATGATTTTGTCCATATGCATAATGTTTTGTTCATACAGACAAAATGTTGTCCATATCCTTTTTATCTTTACACATGGACATATGTTTGTCCATATGGACGGAAATTTGTCCGTATGGAATTCCTGCTAAATACTATAATTTTTCTACTCCATAAGCTGTCCATATGGAGTCCATAAAAACTTTTCATACAGGCCCGGTTTGAACATGTATAGATTTATACAGTATAGATCATGATGTATGTACACTGTTGCATGCATATTTCTGTCAACATATATTTAAAATTTGGTATTTATGGTGAAAATTAATTACTATGTGGGAATTTGAATTGCAACAATAAACAATGGATGTTGGATAAATAATATTTTATCGACATGTATTCCTAGCTCCCATGCCAACAGTAGAAAACCTCGCATACTCGAATCCACATCAAAACAAAGATTGTTTACTGATGATATATGGTTGAACTGGACAGTTAATCTTAATAGGCAGGATTAAATGTAATAGACATTCTTGGATTCAAACTTAGGTCCCTTGGCTACCTGGGATTGACTCTATCTGCTATATACAGTGTAATATTTATAATATAAAATGTTCAATCTTTTACGTAAATGAAACTAACTTGATGGTGAATTGTATAAAGGGACCATGTATTTTTCATTTCAGGGCACTATATGAATTAATAACATCATCAATATTAAAATCCAAAAGAAGATGAGCCATTCATTCAGGCAGCCATTTCTACAATTCATTGCTTTTTAAAAGGAATCAAAAACACCATGCATCGCATGTTCAGGTAATTTAAATAATTTGCTTAAAAAATTACATATGTTTTTCATTACGTTTTACGTTATAAATACCTTTTTGAAATACATGTCTTATGGAAGAAACTATTCAGGTTAACATACATGTATACATACAATGTAACATGCTTATACTGTGTCCAAAAGGTTGAAAGTTGAGTCATATTATGGATCGACTACTGAACATTTCATTTTACTGTCCTTCAGACATGTCAAATAAAACAGTTAAATTTATTAGAGATAATACATGGTAGTAACATATGCAATATACACATGTATGGGAAATCCTTCTATACAAATAGGTAAGATATCTAATACCCCATGTTTGTTATTTGCATAGTAATTAAATATAGAAATACTACTGACAGTAACTAGAAAATTTCAAATTCAGGTTTTGAAAATTAGGGTCCAGTCTGCATTAGTTAACTCCCTTGTAAGCTTGTTCGTGTCAAATATGAGTTCTTTAATTATGTGCAAGTTGTTATATTGTTTTAAAGGAATATAATACTGTGTGTGTTGAATTGTAACAATAACTTTCCCATTGGTATTTGATTGAATGTAGAAAGTTTTTCTATTTATATACAGACTAAGTCTATAATATCAGCATCATTAAAACAACTCAGTTCTTGAATTATAGAAGATGCTTTAACTACATATTGTAAACGTTGGTGTAAAAAAGAACAGGTAAAACTTCATGCTCTTAATGATTGGAAATACGAGATTTTAAGAATTGTCGATATCCGTATTAAGAACTTTACGGAAAATCCGCATTTATTTCAACAGCCTAATACATTGACGGCAAATTCTATTAAAAAGGAGATAGCTGACTTACATGCTAAATATGTCTTTGTTCCTGCTGATAAAGCAGGTAATAACATAATAGTTGTATGAAAACTATATTATAATGAAGTACTTAAAAACGAATTAAACTCCACTCATACATATGTGGAAAGCCCTACCTCAAAAGACAGCACCTTGCACGATCACCTCATGACCATGTCCGACTTCAAAATTAAAACTGATAAATCTGATCTACCAACCATGTATTGGCTCCCAAAACTACATAAAAGTCCATATAAATCACGCTTCACATCTAATTCTAGCCACTGCTCAACTACGTTACTATCGAAACATATTACGTCTGCTCTAACTGCTATAAAAGATCATATCAAATATTGTGATGTCGCATTTCATTATAGTAACATCAATTACTTTTGGTCGATTAAAAATTCTCATGAAGTTATAGACAAACTTCTTTCGCTAAATTTCAAAGCGACTCAAATTTCTACATTTGATTTTTCTACACTTTATACATCTCTGCCTCATGATTTGATTAAATGCAAGTTGCTGTCTCTTATACAATGGTGTTTTCACAGAGAATCTAAAACTTACATATGCACTTCCAATAACTCTGGATTCTTTTCCAACAAACAATATACTTCATATAAATACTGTACTTGCAAGGAATTATGTAAAGTACTAGATTTTCTCATGAATAATATTTTTGTGCAATTTGATGGCAAGATATATCAACAAATAGTTGGGATTCCTATGGGCACTAACTGCGCGCTTCTGATAGCAGATTTATTTCTTTATTGTTATGAGAGGGATTTTATGGTTTCTATTCAAAAATCAAAACGTTTTGACCTCATTGACAAATTTAATAATACCTGCAGATATCTGGATGACATTTTGGTTATTGACAACCCTGAATTCGAACAATTTATATCAGAAATATATCCACCAGAGCTCACATTGAATAAAGCTAATACTTGAGATAAATCTACACCTTTCTTATATTTAAACATCAAAATTATCAACCACCTAATATATACTAATATTTATGATAAACGTGAGGATTTTGGATTTCCTATTGTAAATTTCCCTTACTTGGATGGCGATGTTCCTCGACTCCCATCATATGGTATCTATATATCTCAATTAGTTAAATTTATCAGAGGCTGCACCCATGTTTTGGATTTTCATAAACGAAATTTACAAATTACTACTAAACTTTTAACTCAGGGTTACAGATATCACAAGCTAAGAAAAACATTCGGCAAATTCTTCAGATCTTATTCAGAACTTCTATCTAAATTTGGAAATATTTCTTTTCAACAGTATGTATCCAATGGAATTTCCCATCCTAATTTTTACGGTGGTCTCGTTTATAAACTAAGGGAAGTAAAAGGCTCCGATAACGTTATTTCATCATGTAATAAAATAGTCAAACGTCTCCTAAATAGACAATATGATATTGAGATCATCAAAAAGACTATAGGTCTTGTATTTGGCCCCTCTACAGCCTTATGCAGACTTTTAATTGAACGTTCCACGCTGACTAACAGGGCGGTGGGGACTATATGACGGGCCTTGTCCAAACCTCTTTCAGAGGAGACATGGTCCTGAACCTCTTCCCCTCTGACTGTTCGTCGGGACTCCTACAGATCTAGGGTCTTAGCTCGCTTTCAGACTGGCAGAGCACGGTTTATCATGTTGATGTCGCATATATTTTTATACCATTACGTGTTTTACAATACCTTACGTGTTTATATTTTTATGACCTCTCAATATGCGATACCTGTTGACCCTTGTTCTTTACATGGAGGATTATTTATAAATTTTTAAATGTACGTCCTTTGATTGTTCTGCTGTTACGGTGTGTGGGAAGGTGGGCCCGTAAACCGGTTAACCACACCATTTGTTTGGCTTTTGTCAAATTAAATGACCGTCCTAAGTCAGTATCGTAATTGCACTACAATCAAATATTTTTGTAATGTGTTATATGTTCTAGTATATTATTTATATTCATGTATTGTATAGCTCCATGGTGACTTCTGCCTCATAACTGAGCCAGTAACTCCTCTTTTTCTTTTTGACATAGCACAGATGATGATACAAAATCTGACTTTAAACCTAGTGAGTATTAATGATAATTTATTACAGCTCCAACAAACAGAATGTTGTGGGTACATGTATATAGAAATCATTCTATCATTATCCTGTCTGTCCATCCTAGTTTGTCTGGTTAAAAAAATCTCTATGCTTTTGATGTGGTTGATACATCATGCAACTGTTACACATGATACAACGGTGTTTTTTTTTTTACTTGAACCTAGGTCATATATCTCAAAGGTTCAAAGACACCGAGACACTAAGACATAACATAAATGTGTGTCATATTTCTAACAATTGTTACCTGTGACACAAGGGTGTGTTATGACCTTAGACCAAGGTTATATTTCCAAGGTGAAATTCACAGTAAGTCCATAACCAAGTGTTGTTGTGCCACTTTGCTGCCATGAGGTTATTTTTTCTACAAGAACTTTTCTAGTTCTACATATACAAAAAAACAGTATCCCCACTGGTCTTACATACACTAAATTCAGTTGAGTACTAGTAAGATGAATATACATATAGAAATCGGTCATTGTAGTGACAAGTTTTGCTTTCTGTGACTTACCTCTATATATTTAGTTAATTTAGTTATACTGTTAGCCGTTCTTCATTAGAAATTTGACATGTATTATTTAGATACCAGTAATGAAAGCAGATGGAATGAAATGAATTATACATTTAATATTAAATTTTCTAATTGTCTGACTTTCAGAAACCTCCATCTTTATAAAACAACGACTAGGCTAAAAGTGGATGGTAGTCAAGAAAAAAGGAGTTCAAATGCATGCCCAGATGGATAAAGTAAACAGTCTAGGTGCTTTTGGAAGACAGCTTCAGAATATAAAATAGGGGCAGGCTTGGTGTAGTGGTTAAGCGCTTGGCTTGCGGCGCCGACGATCCGGGTTCGATTCCCGGGTTGCGCCATTATGTTTAAGAGGTTGGTAACCTCCTGCTTCCATGTCGCGATATAACTGAAAAATTGTTGAAAGCGACGTAAAACACCAAATCAACCAACCAACCAGAATATAAAATATATATAGCGAGAGACAAGCTTGTTTGCTTTGGTATCCGTGCTACTGAGTTAAATGAGGACCTGAAAGGCCACAGAGCATATCCAAAACTTTAGCCTCCTCAGATGTTCTGTCAATTTGTCAAATACCAGCATTATTAAAGAAAAGCTACATATGCTGAAAAAGTGAAATTTTATTACTTCTTATAAAAGAACAGAGGTCATTGTGAAAATTGAAGCATTTCAATAAATAAATCTATAGAAATAATATGAGTAGATATATGATTTTGTATATGAATTAAAATAATGAAATCTGAATCTATGACAGCTGTAAATATTTCAGTCATGATAATGAATACAATGACTTGAACACATACACATATATATATATGAATATGAAGCTGGAATTACCTACATTAATTGCAAGCTAAATCATTTACATAAATATCTCTGATTCCATATGTAAATATAAAAAGAAGTTATATCTTTAGTGTTTAAATGATGTAATACTTGTATCCATTTATATACGTATATACAGTATTGCTCTTTATCACTTCTACAGCTCATCACATTAAAAGTTTGTCAAAATAACATTTTTATTGTATGGGATTATGAGTACTTTGTCTTTACCTAATGCTTTCAAAATCCAACCTTTTATTTTGTGTATAACTTGCATAACGCAATAAATTTACCCATGTGACAAGGATGAAGCCTTATGACATAACATATATACAGTGGCTATAAAAGTTTTAGAACAATTCTGATATAGCTAGCAGTTTCTGCCTGGTAGAATTTCTGGACATGGGTGTAGCTCTCCATCTGGACCTGCAAAATTATCAATACATTAATATTCAATTACAAGAAGACATGCAGTTAATGAAACAAACATGATAAGTAATTTTCAATGGCTTTCATTATTTATGTTTTATTATCTTTTTGCAAATTTTGAATTATTATTAATTTGGAGAGGGGACAATAACTTTGTATCCCATCAGAACATTGACTAGTAAGGGTAATACAAGATTAAGTACATTGGTATTATGAATATATAAAAAAGTGTAAATGTGAAAATTAGCAATCCAAATATAAGTGAAATGATGCAATGTACTTACCGTAATATAACTGATGTCTCCTAATTATCATGTAAATAAACTTTCAAATGTGATATATGTGATGACATTTTCTACAATAATACTTTAAATTCTGTAGAGTAGCATATAAGACGTCAAGGCCATACATATCACATTAGCCATTGCACCTCTAATCTTTTATTCCTTTCTTTTAGCAGCTTTGAAAGCACTCCTATCGTTCTTTAGCATTTCTATAGTTCTTTTATTCCTTCCTCTCATTCCATGGCCTCTAGATTAATTAATTTATGCCATTATTCTAACACTTTCTCTGCTTGCGAAATGACCTGAACCACTTTGTTTCCCTGTTTTACTGTGACTAATCAAAATCTTTTACTTTCCATTGGTACAAATTAAATCTCTAATCTGCAGTCATTTATACTACTATCCTATAATGGAAATTGCAATTATATTATACATAAGCGGATAGAGAAAGTTTTAAGGCCAGAGGGGGGAGGGGGGTATTGCATTAAACATATGAGTAAATGTTGTCATCAAGTTGTCTTCCAGGCAAATAATTTTGTGAATCAGAATCTACTACAATGTATTATAAATAACAATATAACTGCTACATATAATACGCTTATAAGTAAAGACAATAAACTTAAAACAGAAGTGAGGGAGGGAGGCCGACTCCCAAAACACTATTCTTTTTTTCAGATTCCATAGATCGGAAAATAAAAATTTATTATAGTTGTAACTTAATTGTTATATATACATGTACTCCATTTTGTTGTGATAACGTTATGATCAAAATATAGTATTGTCACAACACCGTAAAAAATCTTTATGAGTCCCTTTTGGGGGCCACTCATTCAAACCACGTTGGACAACTAATGTGACATAAATCTTTTACATATTTATTGTATGAAGCCAAATTACGTATGACAGTATTACGAATCATCTTTATCTGTTATTTTATGTAGTAACTGTGTACTTATGCGTCTAAAAGTGTTTATTAAGTTTGATAAAATATGTTTTAGCAAGTTTTACCCACCGTCACACTCGAGTCCATTGTTTTTGTCACGTGATTTGCTGACCCGATCTACATGCGTATCAAATGTTGTGTAAATGGTGAGGGTAACGGACATTTCTCAATTTTCCAGGTTTATAAAAACGCGTTAATATCGCTTAAAGAGCTGACTTTCGATTTAGTGTAACTGTATTTTGTAGTTTTATCGTATTTGGTTTCAGATCAGTAAATGATACATAACATTCATGAAATACCAATTCCGACAGCTAGTGCTACTTTAACAGTGTATTTATTCATGATGTCCCTCATGTGAAATTCTGCTGTTGTCAAACTGCATTCTGTTAACGTATCATAGGGAGCACAGAAAGGAGAATAATTATTAATGAAAACACAACACAGAGACTTGAGCAAGTCTACCTTCTTTCTTATGTGTACAAGAGCAAGGAATACATTATAGTCTTATCTTGAATCTCTTGGTCTTAATAAAAGCAAATTTGGACTCTAAAGTTTACGTTCAGGGGATGCAACAGCAGCAGTAGCTGCTGGTCTTAATGAACGTTTGTTTAAAAGCATATCTGGTCGGTGGAAATTAGAATCTGATAAGATGTGTATGTTAGAGAGGATTTAAACAAAAATGAATTAATAATAATAAAACGTAAATAAATAACTAAATAAAAGTAATCATCACTGTAATTATGTTCTTCTTTATTTATTTCTTCTTTATTTATTTATTTATTTATTTATTTTTTTTTTTCTTTTTATTTATTTTTTTTTTCGAAGTTCACGTGAGCGCTTCATTCTTCATGAGTCTTACGTTTATATTGTAAAATATTTATGTTCGTTTACGTGAAACGGATTATAGAACAAAACAAATATCTTAATATTCCTCCGAAGGGAAGTAACATATAACAAAGAACAATTAACTCAGTATTCACAATGTTTCGACCTTCTTCCAGTCTTTTTTATTGGTATTGGTGGTTTTAATCATGTAACATCCATCATATTTCGTAACCGATATATTTCATTCGAAGGCTCACTACACTGGAGTTTTTATATGGTAAATGTCGTACTTGATCAGTTTTTGTATTGTGAATGTTTATGTTTGCCTTCACCAGTATTAATACGCTATGTCTTCGTCGGTTTTAACACTGGTTTCTCGTCCAATATTAGGGGATGTTTGTCGATATATATATATATATATATATATATATATATATATATATATATATATATATATATATATATATATATATATATATATATATATATATATAGATATATATATATATATATATATATATATATATATATATATATATATATATATATATATATATATATATATATATATATATATATATATATAAGCCGGCGTGGCCTAGTGGTATCGCGCTGGACTCCTGATCGGGAGGCCGGGGTTTGCGTCTCACTGTGGTCATGCCGGTGTCCTGTCTTTCGGATGAGACAGTAAAAACCGATGCCCCGTGTCGTAGTATGCATGGCACGTTAAAGATCCCTCCTTGGGTCCGTTACGAAGGTCAAAATTTCCTGGTAGCTACGCCACTGATGATATAGATGATGATGACGAACGATTTCGTTCGAAGTTTTATGACTATGTATAAAGATTTTAATAAACGCACTCACATGAGCGCTTTATCCTAATGAGTATTGAAAAATATTTATGTTCGTTTGAGTGGAGCGAGTAAGAACGCTAGATCGATGTTAACCACGCCCATGCATCGTACGGACGCTTGGTCCGCCATGGAATGTAAACAAAATGGCGGAAGCGATATCGCTCAAAGGCATCCCAGATTCAATATCATGCTCATACTTACCATATACCCCAACATTAAGACAAAAACAGTGGGTAATATCGTTTTATAAAGCTTCATACAGTAAGAAGGTTAATCTTTATAAAGAAAATGATAAAATAATAAGAAATGCCAAAGTATATAGATCACAGAAGAAATCGGAGGACCCACACTCGGTCAATATCGACATCGACAGCATCCTCCAAAGCATAACTGACGCCCATTTTAGTTGTAAAGCAGGGTATGCACTCTTCAAAGGGAATTTAAACGTGTTCTTCTTCATGTCAGGGCGGATCCAGCTATTTTTTTTAATTTATTATATATATATATATATATATATATATATATATATATATATATATATATATATATATATATATAATTTTTTTGACAAATGGGTTCAATCAAAACGGGTACATTTTTCTCTTTTAGGAAAGGGGGGGGGGGGGGGGGGCTCAAACCCACAAGTGACTTTTTTTTGCAAAATGTTCTGCTTCCAGGGGGCGTGGTTGTCTTGATTCCGCCCCCCCCCCTTCCCCTCCCTTCACTCACATTGGATCCGCCCTTGGCATTTTTTATCATATTTTCTAAACTGGTAAGGCAACGTATGACACTCAATTATGAGTATGACACTCAACTATGAGCACATTTTGTATCGGAAGAAAGAAGTAAGTGTAAAGTGACATCAGATATATGTTATACAAGCCAGTGTATGTAGTTCTGAACAAGTTGCAGATCCAGAAGTCAGTCTTGGGTGTTTGTTCCTTTAAGGGTGAAGTGGTTTTTTTTTTCTTTTGGTGGTCTTGAATTTTTACAAGAGTTGTTCAAAACTATATTAATCCACCACTTTCATCTCCTTGTCTAGTTTAGTAGTTAGATAATTGTTTTATTTAAATAATTGTGCATGCATTTTAAAAAAATTTTATTTCATTTTCAATATCATTTGCATCTCAAATTATTTCATTTCTTTCAACTTTCAGCATGTTTACTGTACAGTTTATTTCTTCAACAAAATGATTGTGTTTAATGGTTACTGATACAAATGATTGCTTTACTAGATAAAAGTAAGTTTTCATTTAGACAAATATGTTTTTTGAAAAGTTTCAAAATTAATTCAAATATATAGATATTGTCACATTCATTTTATCGTATTTCATTTATGTCATGTATGTTCTGTCTTGACTAGTAATCCAATGTTTGTATTTACCTGTGTTGACCCTCATATGTGTTCACCTTGTGTTTATTTTAACACACCTTAAAGTATCTCGCTTCAATTCACCGTGTAGTGGTCAAACCGGTTTTCTATTTCCAAAGTTTACTTGCATTAGGAAGGAGCAGGCGTGGTGTAGTGGTTAAGCGCTTGGCTTGCGGCGCCGACGATCCGGGTTCGATTCCCGGGTTGCGCCACTATGTTTAAGAGGTTGGTAACCTCCTGCTTCCATGTCGCGATATAACTGAAATATTGTTGAAAGCGACGTAAAACACCAATCAACCAACCAACCAACTTGCATTAGGTCCGTGCTCTGACCACTTCAGTTAGCAGTGTCTGAGAGGTTGTACTTTTCCTCATATCCTGGCTATTTTGCCATGCTGTTTCGTACTTAAATCTGTAGCACATACTCGGAAGACCAAGGTAAGTTATTTTATATATATATAGTACATATAGTAAAGTGCGTGTACTATGCTGCAGACTGAAGTATTCTTGTGTATTTAAAGTATCTATTTTGTGTGAGGTGTATATACATTATATTTATAAGTGTGTCTTATTTATCAGGCATTACTACCTGTGTTGACGTGTAATATCGATAATGCAACCATCATTTCTTGCGCATGTGAAAGTCTTCGTGTGAATCCGCCATCTTTCCACGTGAAGACGCCATCTTTCCACGTGAAGACTCCATCTTTCCGTATAAACCACCAACGTTCCATGTCTTACCAGACTGAGTGACAGTTGTATACTATATTAAGTGTCATTGCTTTATGTATGCTGGTATAAAGTAATAAAATGTTTGCTGATGTAAATTAGTAAATGTATAAAAGTATTTGTATTTATCTATTATTTTTAGAATAGTTTAAAATTTCAAATTCAACATTTTGACTCTGTTAATATTGGTGATCGCTGCTCGTCCGTCCGTGACATAATGGTGTCAGAAGTGGGATAAATAAGCGATCACCATTCTTATTTCTTGTCATTTGATAAAGTTTTGTTATAAATAGCAATATTCTTGAAAATACAATAGGCAGTAGTTATTATTACTGCATTTTCTACATTCTTGTGCAAATTATCATTTTTAATTATTCACAATTTGTTTAAATTTCCAAAGGTTGATGTTCGAATCTATGAAGTCACTACAGTTTGTAATGCCTCCGTCATGCGGTATGTGTGCTATCCAAAGTGAAGTGAGTAGTTATTTCTATGTTGTTAGCACAGTTGAATAGAGGTATCATAGCTAACATCCTGTACCCATTTCTTACCACGTTCTTAGTCAGTCTGTGTGTTACTGTTATAATGGAAAACCTTAGTGAGTTGATAGAACAAGGTAAAGCACTTGGTCATGCAGACCAAGAGTTGCAAAACTTTGTGAAGGAACAACCGGCTCTTTTACGCGATGAGCGCGCTGCAAAGCGTGAACAAAAGAGACAAAGTCTTGTGCTAAAAGTGGCTATAGAAAAGGAACGATTTGAATCAGAGTTAAAGAAAAAAGAATTAGAACATGATCATGCCCTTGAAGTAATTGCTAAAAAATCAGAGTTAAAGTCAGTTGTAAAGTCTGAAGAAGGTGCTCTCCTTCCGTTTCTCCTTCTCTTTCCGGAAAGATTCCGAAACTGCCCTCGTTCGATGAAGCGAAAGATGATATGGATAGCTATTTGAGACGTTTTGAGAGATATGCGGAAGTTATGAAATGGGATAAAGATATGTGGGCAACAAATCTCAGTGCACTTTTAAAGGGTCTAGCTCTGACCTATACGCACTCTTACCTCCTGATCAAGCGTTAGATTAGATTACCAAACGTTGAAAACTGCGGTGTTGAAACGTTTTGACCTTACTGAAGACGGTTTGAAATGTAAATTTCACGTATGTAGGCCAGACACATTTGCTCAGTTTTCTGTCAGACTTAGCAGCTATCTTCGTAGATGGATAGATATGTCAAAATGTAGTAAAACTTTTGATGGCCTATTTGATCTAGTCATGCGAGATCAATTTCTGCACATTTGTAATAAAGAGTTATCGTTATTTTTAAAAGAACGTATTCCTTTATCAATTGCAGAAATGGCGAACTTAGCCGATCAATTTCGCGAAGCTCGTTGGACTAACGCGTCATCACTTACAGCGGAACCCCTACAATCAAGTTCGTCACAGTCCGCTAGTAAAACTTCTCCGCAGGTTAACAAGTCAAAACAGGACTTGAATAAGCCCTCTGAAAAGAAACCATTTGTAACCAAGTCTGAACGACAGTGTTATAAGTGTGGGAAAATTGGTCATGTAGCATCTGAATGCAATCCTAAACCAAGAATCCATGCTATTGTTTACGATCAAATTGAGTCAGAAATTGAGGAAATTTATAATGAAACTGAGTTTCTAGAGGACCCCAAGATCTGTGGTGCATTTGTCACTCCCTCTGATAGTATCATTAGCACTGAAGCTATGTTGTCTGACTTTGGTACTACTCTTATATCATCATGTGAGTACAAGTCATCTGCCATGCCAGTCTGTTCGGGATTCGTGGATGGCAACCCTGTAAGTGTCCTTAGAGACTCAGGATGCAGTGGTATAGTGGTTCGTCTAAGTAAGATTGATCAATCAAATTTAACAGGTTCATTTCAAACTTGCATTTTAGCGGATGGAACCAAACTTAAGGTCCCTGTGGCTTTAATTACCATTGATAATCCTTATCTATCTGGTACGTATGAGGCTTGGTGTATGCAATCTCTTGTTTATGATCTCATTCGTGGTAACGTGTAAGGTGTAAGATCTCCAGGTGACTCAGATGCAGAATGGAAACCAGTTTATGCAATCCAAACAAGGCAGCAGGTAAAGCAATAAAATAAATCTTTGTCAAAACTCAAGGTTTCCGAGATTGTTCAAAATGTACCATCTCCACCTCAGATAATAAAGGCTCAGGAAGAGGATGAGTCATTGGTGAAACGTTGGAACTTAGCTGTTAAACATGAAGTTCATAGGTCAAAGAAAGGTCAAGTTAAATGGTTATTGAGAAATGGAATGCTATACAAAGAATTCATTTCTATGGACGGTGTAGTCACATCTCAGTTAGTGGTCCCTACATCTCTGAGAGAAGTTGTTATGAAACTGGCACATGAATCAATCATGTCTGGTCATTTAGCTACTAAACGATCGGTATCTAGATATTTTTATAGAATTTTACTGGCGCGGTGTTCAGTCTGAGGTTAAACGCTTCTGTCAATAATGTGATGTATGTCAAAAAACTGTTGCTAAGGGCAAAATCACGAAAGTTTCTTTAGAACAAATGCCTTTAATTGAAGAACCATTTTCCCGGGTTGCAGTTGACTTGGTGGGCCCCTTACATCCTCCTACTGATAAAGGTAACAGGTATATCTTAACCTTAGTTGATTACGCCACAAGATATCCCGAGGCCGTTGCTTTGCCCAGTATAGAAACTGAACGAGTTGCTGAAGCTCTTGTTGACATATTTTTACGCATTGGTGTCCCACGTGAAGTCCTTACTGACATGGATGCTCAGTTTACATCTACTCTTTTGTCAGAAGTTAGCAGACTTTTTTCGTTCAAACAACTTACAACTTACAATGGCCCTGTAGGGCGATTCAACGGCTCATTGAAGCAAATGTTAAAACCCATGTGTGCCGAAAGACCCAAGGATTGGGACAAATATCTTAACACCGCACTTTTTGCATATAGGGAAGTTCCCCAAAAGAGTTTAGGCTTCTCGCCTTTTGAATTGATCCACGGTAGGTCTGTCCGAGATCCAATGATGATACTAAAGGAATTGTGAACTAAAGAAATTAAAGATCCTCAGGTCCGAAGTACTTATCAGTACATCATAGATTTCTGCGAACGTTTAGATTCCACGTGTCGCTTAGTTAAGGAAAACTTGGCGAAATCGAGTAAAAGTTATAAATCTTTCTATGACAGAAAAGCAAGGTCAAGGTCTATGAAAGAAGGCGATTTAGTTTTAGTTTTGTTGGCTACTGATAACAACAAATTGATTATGCAGTGGAAAGGTCCCTTCAAAATTGTGAAAAGGTCAATAAGGTCGACTATCAAATCAGTTTGAATGGGAAGATCAAGATATTTCACGCCAATCTCTTGAAAATAAGGTATCTGTGATACAAAATGCTACTCCTCTTGCTTATATCAGAACATAATGATGAGATACCTGAATTGCCTCTATGTAAATCCAAAGAACAGCCTGGTAATGTTGACATTGGTTCTCAGTCATCGCCAGAGCAAACTGAAAGGTTGAAAGAAATTCTTAATTATTTCCCTCATGTACTCAATGATTTACCCGGTAGAACAAACCTTTTACAGCACACGATTAATCTAGTGTGTAACGTGCCCATAAGAACCAATTCAAGACCAGTGCCTTATTCAATGTTAGATGTCGTGAATGATGAGGTAGATAAAATGCTTTCTCTGCATGTTATAGATGTAAAGATGATGGATAAATCCAAACCACAAGTCCAAAAATCATGAAACCATAGGACATACAAAATCAGTGAAAATGAAAAAAAAAGGAAAATAACAAAATATGTCTACTTGAAGAGCATATGTGAACCCCTGTGATGGAGTGAGATCAGGTGCCCGGGGAGAGTGAGCATCTCCTGCTTGCTAGCAACACCCGTCACATATACCCAGTAGAAAGAGTCAAATCGTGTGAATTCCATATGTATTTATATATGGAGAAGTCGAAGTAGGTAACCTTCTAGTACAGAAGGTGTCAAATCTGTGTAAAGTGATCGGAATCGGTCTCAGTCCAGAATATCATTTAAAAGTCTGGATAACGAGATATCATATGGAGTAATAAGAGTCTCGTAACGACCGTAGAACTTCCTCAGTGACGATGCTAGTCTAGCACATATATAACCCTGGTTGAGCAGCTTAACTGAAAGTCGCCTAGCCCTCAGAACAAAGTCATTGTAATTTGAACATGCTCTGGAATAACGTATTAACTGAGATATGAATACGCCGTATGCGGGCGATGATGGAATGTTGCTACTTATGAAAGGAAAGTTTGTGATAGCGAAATTGAAATCGTCACGTTTGTCATAGAGTGAGGTGTTCAATTGAGCATTAATGTCGAAAGACAACATAATATCTAAATACGAAGTAGAATTACTAGTTTCTGTGGTTTCTTTGACCTCCAGTTCACTTGGATAGATGATGCTAAGGTAATCCGCGAATGAAGGATTATTAATTGAAAGCAAGTCATCTATATATCTGTAAGTAAAATTGAAGCCAAGAGCCAATTGTTTTTTTTTTCCTTGCGAAAGCAAAGACTGAATGAACTCAGCTTCGTATGAATAAAGGAATATGTCAGCCAGAAGCGGAGCACAGTTAGTGCCCATTGGAATGCCGACAATTTGTTGAAAACCTTACCTCCAAACACCACAAAAATGTTATCGATAAGAAAGTTCAACATCTGGATGACAGCTGTTTCAGTGTATTTATTTTTGGAATCAGAATTTTCCCTAACAAAGTAAGTTTTATCGTGGCCTATTACTATATATTTGAATTTGCGGCTTCCGTTTTTACTAGTAAATGCATTTTGAATAATTTCCGCTAATCTGTCTTTTAATTTCTGATGAGGGATCGTTGTGTACAGAGTCGAAAAGTCAAAAGACTTGATAGAACCATCAGTCAGTCCTTACAGTTCCCCAATTGTTCTCGTTAAGAAAAAAAGGGTACTAATCGCTTCTGTATCGATTTTCAAGCTTTAAATAGCCAGACCGTGTTTGATGCTGAACCAATGCTGATGAAATTTTTCTCTAAACTTGGAAATCACAAATACTTCTCCAAGTTAGATCTTTGTAAGGGATATTGGCAGGTTCCCCTTTCTGAAAATTCGAAAACGCTTACCGCTTTTCAAACGCCCAAAGGATTATTTCAATTACAAACCATGCCTTCCGGTTTAGTTACTGCTAGTGCAACATTTTCTCGCTTAATGCGAATTTTACTTAGCGGTATGCAGAATATTGATAATTTTATCGACGATATCCTACTATATTCTACCACATTTGATGAGTATATCAAAGTTCTTGAAGAGCTTTTGTCTAGGTTGCGCAACGCCAATTTGGCAGCCAAGCCAAGTAAATGCACTAAAGCTTTTGACAAAGTGGAATGTTTTGGCCATATGGTGGGAATTGATGGTTTGAGGCCCAATGTCGACAAAGTGTTAGCCATACAGCAAGCTAATCGTCCTAGTACGAAAAAGCAATCGCGATCCTTCCTAGGTTTAGTTTGGTTTTATCGTAAATTGATACCTAACTTTTCACTTGTAGCGTTACCGCTTACTGACATGACACGGAAAGGTATGCCAAAAAACTTCTTTGGTCTGATTCTGCTGAAAATGCCTTTAATGCCCTCCGGGACACACTTATCAAATATCCAATCCTTAAACTTCCTAATCTCAGCGAGGAGTTTGTGCTTCAGACCGACGCATCAGATCGCAGTATCGGCGCAGTTATCTTACAAGAAGAGCAAGGTAAGAAACACCTGGTGGCGTACGCGAGCCGTAAACTCAAAAATGCAGAATGTTTTTATGCCACAGTTGAAAAAGAGTGTCTTGCTATTGTATGGGCAGTACAAAAATTCCAACGGTACTTGTACGGAAATGAATTCATAATTGAAACTGATCACAAGCCTCTCATTTACTTGAACAAAGCAAAACTCAATAGTACAAGGCTTATGAGATGGGCTCTCATTTTACAACCCTACCGGTTTCGCATTGTTTCAATAAAAGGCAAAAACAATGTAGGCGCTGATTAACTCAGCCGTATTTAAGTCAACTTCTATTATAGTCTGTTTTATAAATGTTTTTATACTGATGTTACGTAAAAAAAATTGAATGTGTGTTTAAAAGTATTTCATACTTTCCACAATATGGGAGGTTTTGTCACATTCAATTTATCGTATTTCATTTATGTCATGTATGTTCTGTCTTGACTAGTAATCCAATGTTTGAATTTACCTGTGTTGACCCTCATTTGTGTTCACCTTGTGTTTATTTTAATACACCTTAAAGTACCTCGCTTCAATTCACCGTGTAGTGGTCAAACCGGTTTATATATATTGTTCATATACTTCATATAAAGTAGAAAGTGTGTATTTCATATCATATTTTCTTCAGTAAAGTAAAAATATCATGTTTGAAGTATACCACTGTATATCGAGTATAATCCTGTGTATTCCTATGCAATTATACGTATCATGTATATGAAATGTACTAGATTGTTCGAGTGTTCCCATAGTACGGTGTATGTTCGCACATATAGTAAAATGCGTGTACTATGCTGCAGACTGAAGTATTCTTGTGTATTTAAAGTATCTATTTTGTGTGAGGTTTATATACATTATATTTATAAGTGTGTCTTATTTATAAGGCATTGCTACCTGTGCTGCCGTGTAATATCGATAATGCAACCACCATTTCTTGCGCATGTGAAAGTCTACGTGTGAATCCGCCATCTTTCCACGTGAAGACGCCATCTTTCCACGTGAAGACGCCATCTTTCCGTATGAACCGCCAACTTTCATGTCTTACCAGACTGAGTGACAGTTGTATACTATATTAAGTGTCATTGCTTTATGTATGCTGATGTAAAGTAATAAAATGTTTGCTGATGTAAAGCAGTAAATGTATAAAAGTATTTGTATTTATCTATTATTTTTAGAATAGTTTAAAGTTTGAAATTCAACATTTTGACCCTGTTAATATTAGTGATCGCTGCTCGTCCGTCCGTGACATATATTTTGAAGAAATTTAAATTATCAAAACCTAATACTTCTTCTTAACCATAAATTATGTGAAATCTTAATTCTATGTTCCAGTATAGCAGGACAATGTGCGCATGTGCTTGCAGTCATCATATCTTTGGAGGAATGCCAATTTTCTTTTGCAGCTCTTCATTTTCGACGAGCACTTTAGCATACTTCACACTATACTGTTGGTTTCTCTTAGCTTTTCATTTTCTGCCACTATTGATAAAAACTCAAGTGGGTCAATACTGGAAAATAAATTAAATAAAATTTGAAAACCTTTAAATTTAAATGCTATTGAAATTATTCATTTCAGACTCCCCTCATTCAACCTATTGGGAGACCAAGAGAAGTGGATGCTGATATATGTGGTGTTATATTTTTTTCCAAAACTGATGTCAAGTTTAGTAAACTTAAAAGATTTGGATGACAAGAAATACGAATGGCAACATTTGGAGCTTACTCAAGAAGAAGCAGTAAAACTGGAGAGGGGTACACAAGGGCAAGCATAGGACTCTAAATGATTTGTTGAAAAAGAGATAAAGATAACAACCTCAAATTTTGGTAAAGTAATCAAAAGAAAAAAGGAAATAAACAATACATTTATGAAAAACACATTTGAATATAACTTTAAATCATATGCGCTAACAACCTATGGAAAAATAGTGAAAAAATTGCCAAACAGAAGTATATAAATAAAACAGGAAATTACTTTCATGATGTAGGGCTTGTTGTTAACCCTGCATTACTAATATTGGGGTCAACACCAGATGCTTTATGTTGTGAGATTGTGGAGATTAAATGTCCATGGTCGGCAAGGGACATGCATATATCAGAAGCTTACACAACTATATAGGATTTTTGTTCAAACCAATGAGGATTCGGATCCATTTAAAAAGATCATATTCAAGTGCAAGGGCAGTTGTTAACAACAGGGGCACCATTTTGTGATTTCGTAACTTATACAAGAGAAGAATTGTTTGTTCAGAGGATATTTGCAGATCAACCTACCATGCAGATGATTGTCAACAAACTTTCTGAATTTTATGTGCATATTAAACCATATTTTAATACATGAATATTCTAAAATTATGATCTCTAAACTCACCATTTTTCACTGTTTCACTATTTGTGTTTTCTTTGGAACCACTGTCAACATGTACCTGTATTACCTTCTGTTGTTCATTGCCACTAATAAAATATATAACACATATGTATAAATATTAAAGGACAAACATACTACAGGTAACAATGCACCATATAACTTCATTCATATTGGTTTCTGAGCTGGTTGGTACCCAATCACCTAGTTGCCATGCATCCAAGCATCTAAGCGACTGAGTTTTTGGGGCTCATATATAAAAGCACCAATAGAAACACAATGAACGCCCGGCAGTACTACGGATCTTGGATCTCCATAGGAAATAGATGAAGGAAATAAACATAGATGAAGATATCAAGCACAAACAAAGTACATATAACAAGGCACCCCATAATTTCACTGTAATTCATTCCCGATCTGGGAATCAAACCCGCCACCTACGTTACCAAACACCCACGCTGCCATACACCCAACCATCATTACGTAAGTATATATATATATATATATATATATATATATATATATATATATATATATATATATATATGTGTGTGTGTGTGTGTGTGTGTGTTTGTGTGTGTGTGTGTGTGTGTGTGTGTGTGTGTGTGTGTGTTTGTGTGTGTGTGTGTGTGTATCGTATGATCACAATCGTGACGTCACATCGCGGCCTCAATAATGCGCGTAGTAATACTAATGATCCGAACTGTTCCTGTACGTTTGGGAAGTGAAACTAGCCTAGTTGAAATTACCCGCGAACAGCGATCAGCTGTGAGCCGATTTACTGACTACACAGATAGTACCGCAAAAATAAATGGTTCCTAAACAACAGGGTAAATTTGTGTAAAGTTTGAACGTTTTATGCTTTATTCATTATTCTTTACATTTTAAAAATATAATAGATATACTGATTCGAATTAAGCATTAAAAAATAAATATTGTGTATGTTCTAATTTTATCAATGTGGGGTGGCTGTTCCATTTTGTGACTACAACCAAAGGTACACACTACATCTAAATATAGAAAAGGTGATTTCATGACCGAAATAGATAGCACGCACCGAGTTGGATTGATACAAGTTTCTTTCTTTTTTTCAATACGCGTCTATAAAACCTTTTATAATGACGGGTGAGACAAAAACGGGGGGGGGGGGGGGGGTTGGTTATTTTGAGTAGAAGCAAAGTAAAGGTATCGATTAGATCTGGTGTTTCAAGCGTCAAATTGAAGTCATGCTCTTAGTTACAATGAACTTATATTTTTCAAAACACAAAAATGCTCTGGTAATTTGTAGTGAAAACAAAATACAATTTATACTGTACACTGTACATGTACGTAAATTAGCCTGTTTGTCTAGTATTGTTCTACTATAACTACTCAGATACAATATCTACTACTTTATTAATAATTACTTTAATGATGCTATATAAATTATTTTCGGCAAAAGTAAAGTAAAATCTATGATAGATGAATGCTATCTGTTGTATAACTGAATTGTCCTTTTATGAGGAATTAATACTAGCCGACTTGAGAAAATTTATACTTTTATTTTATACATGTACATCTATAATGCAGCAATAGCTCAATAAAATGACCTATAGATTAAAATGTTAATTACAGGCTTTGGATTCTATCTTTCAATGGAATTACACACTAATCGTTCTTATACACCCCGATTTTAATTTTTCAAGATTGTGACATTTAATGTAATTGTGACTTTGTGCTCAAACAAGTTATATATAAATGGCAAGTCTTCTGAAGTTGAACATAATGAACATGGTGATAATAGTGACTTTGCTGAAATCGAAGGTGGTGGCTTGATTTCAGCAACTGATTCTAAAATTGAAAGCATCAGTGATGATGGTTATGGTTGCCAATCATTAAATGACTCTTCAAGCGATTATAATTCAGATTCTTCTCACCTTACTTCTGATAATACCACATTAATAGACTTATTGCAATCATGGGCTGTTGGTAATCAAGTTCCAAATAGTACTTTGGCAAACCTTTTATCAACTTTTAGGCCTTATCATCCTTTTTTACCCAAAGATCCACGCACACTTTTGAAAACTAAGTTTAGATACAATGTCGTTGAAATAGCTGGTGGGCAATATTACCATTTTGGGATTGTCAGTAATTTCATTGAAAAAATAAAGCCATTCACTGAAAGTTTGCATCAAGGGTTCTGCTTTGAAATTGAGCTTAATATTGATGGTCTACCCCTCTTTAAAAGTTCAAATCATCAGTTTTGGCCAATTGCTGGAGGACTGTGTAACATTAGTAATAAGGACCCTTTTATCATACGTTTTTTCTCTAGTTTAAGGATGAGGTTTATTGATGAATATAAAGAAAGTAATCGGAATGGTTTTGAATTTGAAGGCAAAACTTAAAAATTCACTCAGTGATCTGTGACACTCCAGCATGGACATTTGTCAATTCTTTTAAAGGCCACTCTGGTTACCATGGTTGTGATAAATGTGAACAGATTGGAGAGTGGGTTGGAAAATTGACTTATCCAGAGGTCAATACCACTCTTATGACAGAGACTTCATTTAAACACAGGTCAGATGAGGACCACCATACAGGTCACTCCCCCTTTATTGACATAGGAATAGGCATGGTGAGTCAATTTCCTCTAGACTATATGCACCTTGTTTGCCTTGGAGTCATGAGACGCCTTTTGCTTTTATGGATGAAAGGTCCCCTAATTAGAATAGGAGCCAGAGCAATAGATGCTATTTCACAATCACGTCTAAGGTTAAAGGATTTATTACCGTGTGAGTTTGCCAGAAAACCAAGATCACTTCGTGAAGTAGAGAGGTGAAAAGCCACCGAATTTAGACAGTTTCTGCTGTATACAGGCCCCGTTGTACCCTGTGACAGAGATATTTTACATCCAAATTTATACAAAAATTTCCTCCTTTTTTGTTGGTATTCGTTTACTTGTCAATGAAGGTCTATGTCAGGCATACAGTGATTATGCAGAAAACGTACCGAAGACTTTTGGGTCTCACTTTTACCAGGTGTATGGAAATGACACAGCTGTGTATAATGTGCATGCATTAGTTCACCTTGCCAAAGACGCTGCAAAGTATGCATTGATTCTATATCTTCTTTTCCCTATGAGAAGTTTCTGTCTAAGTTAAAACGCCTTGTAATGAAACCGCCTTTCCAATTGCAGCAGGTGATAAAGAGACTCTCAGAACAGGTCAATTCTAGGAAGGAAGATAGTCAGTTTCCCATTTTGAAGGGCATTCATAGTCGTGGTCTTTACCCAATTCACTACTGACGGGAATACAATACAAAAGTGTTACTACTGAGAAATTTAAATTTAAAATTAACAAAAAAAGACAATTGTGTCAGAATTGATGGAATTGTTAGTATTCTAAAGAATATTGTTCAGGATGATTCCGAGGTCTTCGTTGTCTATGAGAAATTCAGGGATGCAGAGGACTTTTTATGGTTCCACACAAATCAAGTCTCATAGGGGTATTGAAAGTATCAAGATTATCTTATCAATTGTATGTTGCAAAACCAAATGAAATACAGACTAAATGTGTCTTACTTCCGTACAAAGATGTCTATATAGCTTTGCAATTTTCAGAAGCTGTTTGGTAAGAATGATAGGTTAGACTAGCCAAAAAGGAGATACATAAGGCACTCATGTTGAACTCCTGGTCCCAATTCTGAATATTTGGTAGTCAATGACTGTTCTCGTCGGTATATTTCTTTTAGTGTCATAGTCATGTTTGATTGTCCTGTTAAGATTTATTTGTTAGGCCATACCGCTTGCAGTAGATTGACTGTGATTGAGCACAAGATCCGTAAATTTCATTTGGGTGCTTTCTTTTAATTAATTTTTAAATGTGGATGCAAAGATGCAAAACAATATGTTTAAATCTAAAATCTCTGCAGGGCAGTGTATAAGTTTGCTGTTGTGGAATTACCGGATGAAGATGGAGTAGAGGTTGTACCATGGAATTGGCTTAAAACAAAACAGTCACAAGGAATGTTTATGGCCAAACTTTAAGGTCCCATCAAAAATAACAAGCAGTTACCCAGCTTATGGCTCCAACAGCAGACTATTCATCTCTTCTAGTAAGAGTGCTTTATCAAACAGGTATTTTTAAGTATTTTCATTCTGAACGGAAGTAATGATTTAAACTTCTGAAAACATGCACATTGTTTATGATATTTCACACACAAATTATCAAAGTGTATGTATAGTGACCTATATCGTATTCCCCCTTTCTTTCTAGCCTATTGTACCAAGAGAAATATTATATTGGAACCATTTTGTAGATGATTTAGCCAAAGCAAGGAATAAGCTGTCACTGGCAACAGAAAAATCTCACCTTCAAACGGAAGCCGAGGAAGATGAGAATCTAGAAAAAAAGAGGTCTAGAAGGTACATGTGCTTCTTTGTTTTCAAAGATATTCCATTCTATTTTTTCTATTAAAGTGAATATGTAATTTACACTTAAAGTCATATACCCTTTTACATTTATGTCATTTGTGGAGGGTAAATAAGAGCAATGTTATACTAGTGTAATTACTATTTATTGGTATAATGTTTTGGAAAACATTATTATTTTATTTGACTTGCACTGTACGTTAGTAATTAGTTTATTAAGATTTAATGATAATACATGTCATTTGTATATAGAAATTACTTCCAGATTTTAACATGTATATAAACTATGTTTTAGAAGTAATAAGAGGTACTTGCAAAATAGTAAATCTGAAACAGATGAAGACCAAACGCCAAAAAAAAAAAAAAAAAAAAAAAAAAAAGAGGAGATCACCCAGAAAGGAGACCCCTAAAAGAAGGCAACCTTCATCTCTACCACCATTGCTGGAATGGCCAGATTCTGGATCTGAGCTACAAGTGGGACCAAAGGAGAAGCCAGCGAGTCCCATTAGAAAAACACAAACCCCAAGGAAAACAACCGGAACTTCATCCAAGAGTCTCCTGTCTTTGTTTGATATGTCATCAAAGACGCCTCGACCCTCAAGTAAGAAATATCACTTTCTCCTCTTGACTAAAATTCACATTTGATACATTCATGTCAAAAGCAAGCAATCAGATAGACGTCTTCACTTGTTTATGTTTTGTTAAGCTGTACATGTAAATGAATGAGATTTTGTTTTTAATATCGAATAAAATAAAATCTTGTGTCAAATTAACAATTACAATATAAGTCTATTTTTGTCTTCTTACACGTAATACCGTTACATAAACATAATTTGTTACAAAAACATAACTGATGCACTAAAAATGGATGATATACATGTTCATGCATTAAATTTATTTCAAAACATCACATCGATACATTTTGCAGCCATGGAACTGAAAATATTCACTTGCCTAAAGAACATAAATGCCAAAGTGCGTCACAATACCGAACTACTACAAGCGATTCTTAAAAAAACCAGACACCAATGAAAGTGAAGAGGGACAATCCTTCAACTGTGAAATGTTTCCTCTGAAGTCAAAGAAGATCTCGACAGATTAGAGGAAACACTAAAAGACCCAGAAATTATCAACCAGCTGGTATGTAATGCCAAGACTTTTCAAAACCAGATATATAAGTTCAGATGTTGATCTAAGTATTGTCATGATTTTTACTGGTATCTACAAATCTTCATTAAATCCTTCATTTGAAATGATTGTGATAAAATTATTCTTAACTCAAACAAATTTACCTATGATACATTGTTCACGTTTATGACCACAGAATGAAATTATAAAGCATCTAATCATCTGCATTTCAGTCTGTCTGTCCATCTGTCTGTGTAAAAAAAGTTTTTAACCAAAACAGGTAGGGCTTTCAAAGTTTACATTTTAAATCCAGGTCAGGAGCCTTAGCACCATTGGCGGAGAAAGCATAAAATCAACTGTGTGCAGGATTTTGAAATACCTTGTCAGTGACGAATTGGCAATATCAATCACTGGTTGGGTAAAGGAGGAAAGATACCTTTTTCGACAATAAAGTTGAAAGATATTATTACAAGTATGTATTATTTACTTCATATGATTTGTTTTGCCGAAGGAGCATCCAGTATGTCTTGTAGTCATATTTTATATAACTGGCTCTGTTATTACATATCATTTACATCGACCTTGTACTTTTGAAGCAAGTTATCTCCCTTAAATCTGCAGCATTTTCTTATATATCACATGAAACTGTGATATATTATATCATTAATTTGCGTATTGACTCATACATTTGCTGCTGAACTTAATATCTTGTTGTAATAAAATAAACTTTGACCATACGATGAAACGATTCTGTATCAATGTTCACGATTACAATAATCTGATTGTTCATTTCAAGTTATTAATTATAATTCTCCTTTTAGAATCAGTAAGACGGATCAAACTCACTTCTATAGCAACGGATAGTGAAGTATGTTCCGTAATAAAAGATTTGTTTAGGTTCGACAATGATAGATCGGGTGGCAGGCGCAAAAGGGAAGAAAAGAAAAAAGCTCAAGTGAATACCAATGAGGAAGAGAACGCTTAAACCCACAATCTTTTTTAGATATTTCAACAACTGTGAACAATGCTTCTAGTAAAGTCATCATAAGATACAGTTAACATACAAATAAAGATTCATGATACCGTAAAAAAATTGATCTCATTCTTTAAAGGGACCGTTTTCAGATTATTTTCAGATTAATAAGTCTTCTAGTATTTAAGTAAAATTAATATATTGATAATGACATAACTGTATTGTAATCCAGTTTTACTGTGATGTCATGAAAAAAAATTTGATAAAGACTTATACTGATAATTTGAAAATATTTTAATGAAAATAGATTAATAAGTGAAATGAGGAACATTAGACTTATGGAACTCTTCATACTTTGAACTCTAAGTCTTTGCATTTCACTGATATTTTTTTTTCTTTTGGATACATTCTACTAATTTTCCTAATGTCATCCTTGCAGTGATGATACTTTAAAGTGACACTTTGTAGTGATTAGACTAGTTAGTGATGAAATATAATCAAGGAGAAACCAGTGATTGGTATGGATATCGCCTGTCATCTGTCAACTTATAGTCAATATTGAACCAATGTGTCATTTGAACTGCTATGTTGGCCCAACATTGATATCACGCTATATTACATGATATGGTTGTTGTGCTGATGATGGCCCAACGTTGTCCCTACTTTATGGTAAATATAGAATATATATACCATTTAATTTTGTGCACGATATGCGCATTTCGACAAGTTATGTCTCTTCAGTGATGTTCGTGGCCGAATGATTGGAATTCTCATAATATATAAATATTTCGTAATACATTTGACAGGACAGAGCTATGCATGAAGGAGATACTCCTTAGTTTTAGAGTGATTTACCGAATTTCATGACTGAAAATTTCAAGTATATAGATCATGTCAGTACAAAAGCACTGAAAACTAGACTTATGATGCCCTAGGGAACTATCAGTCCACCAGCAGTGACACCGGTCTAGTGGTTATAATAAATATAGAACATAGAACATATATACCATTTAATTTTGTGCACCATATGCGCATTTCCACAAGTTATGTCTCTTCAGTGATGCTTGTGGCCGAATGATTGGAATTCTCATAATATATAAATATTTCGTAATACATTTGACGTTAATTTAACGCCTACATTTCTACGATTTATAAACTTTCACTATATGTTGGCCCAACGTTGTGCCAACATGTTGGGAAAATGAAGGGCCACAGTGCACTTAGATGTTGGGCCAACGTAGTTTATCAATGTTAACGTTGGACCAACAAAAGTGTCCAAAATTGAAATAACGTTGGGCCAACATAGTCATGCTATCGGGTTGTGTGGCCTGCCACACAAACGAATCCATTTTCTCGCTAGGTTCCTGTCTGGCTTTGGAAAAGGAATAAATATTATGCCCCCATCTAATCGATCTGGGTACCTGCTGTCTGTATTACAGGTACCATAACAACATCTTTTAACCATTTTTGTTTATGTCCGACATTCACAGTTTGACGGGCAAGATGGCGTCGCATTTACGCGCTACTAATGCAAGCTGTTACGCGTTGTTTCATTGGTCAAACTGATGTGTCAATCGAAAATAGGCGACCCGCCAATTATGTCTAAACGCAGTGTGTACCGCTTGATATCTGCCCTTACCGTCTCTGCTATTAATAACACTAGCTGCAGTGAATCGAGCCGAATGCAAGCATTACAATATTGGCCCAATGATAGACCGATAATGTACCTATCATTCGTCCAACATCAGAATAAAACAGCGGCCGAATGAAGTGTTGCTCATCGGCTCAACAATGGTCCGATTTCTCGACCCGATGGTAGCGTGTACTTTTGCCGACATTGGCCTGACATTGGGCCGATGTATGTTTATTGATATACAGTCATATTTACATCGGCCCATTATCGGTCCAATGTATAGACTTTTTTTTCATCGGTCCAATATTGGTCTGATGAAATAACCAATAAGGAATATTAGGTACATAAATTTTTCTTGGTTTATACATAATTTATTCTATAAGACTGACATTCTGATAAATTGGTGGTATATAGACATATGGGTAATAATGCTTTTACTTCATAAAATAAGTAAATAAGTTAAAATTAGCAAGATTATACTTTTATTCAAAATGCTTAACAGTGAAACTGTTTGACACTGAGGGTCATTTATATCATCTGATATAAAATATCTATATTCAAATAGATGCAAAAATTATATTGTTAATCAAAACAGTTTAAAAATAATACATAATATATAAAAAGGAAATGTACATTGTATTTTTTAATAAATTGTATATCTAATCTAAATAATATGAATATCAAAAATAGTTATTCAAATTTTTAAATATTGATTCAGTCAGTTTGCTCATTCTCTGCACTTCTCTGTTGTTGCTGCTGTTGTACTTGTTGTTTTTCTTTGCTCTCTGTCCTTTCTTCTGCCTTCTTTATTGCCGGCAGTCCTGAGTCACTCCTCTATACGAAATGACACCTGAGCATAGGTGAAATCTGTGCAGAGTTTATTACGTCTTACAGCTTCTACAAATTAAAAATATACACACATTAATATACAAGTAAATAAAGCAGTATTATTTCATTTTCTTTATTCAAAAACAAACAAGATGTATTTGTGAAACACTATGTCGCCGGGGGCAACAAAGGTCAAAAAAGCTATTTTTAGCTCCAATATCACAGTGAAGATCACAACATCATTGGTATAAATGTCATTTGAAGAGTGCATGCCAAATATGAAGTCTTAAACTCATATGCTTTAAAAGTTATGGTCAAGGTTATAGTTGACAACAGACACACAAACAGGCAGACAAACAAGACAAAAACAATATACCCCCAGTCTATCTATCCAGGGGCATAATAAAAATGAAATAATTTGTAACTAGACACATTTTAGACATTTAGTGCTTGTTCAAAGATGTGATTAAATTTTCAAAATTAATAGATATATATTACTTATTTGTTACAGCTTCATTCAATTTTAGTTTTGAAAAGGCTAACTTGTTTCCTTTTCCAACAAAATTGGGTTCTTTAGCAAGCCCATTTGTGAAAATTGTAGAGAGGATCCTTCGTGTAGTATTTTTTACATTCTCCCCGTCAATGGTTCCCAGTTACCTAATGACCTGACCTGACAGACATAAGAATAGACGTTTAATCTTTAAATTAATGGTCAACAAAATAGTTTTGAAATAGCATTTTAAATCTTGAGTACATCTGCATTTGTCTCATCCGTATGCAGTAGTGTTTTAGTTTTTATACTGACTGATTATGAATAGAACCAATCTTAGTTTTTTCTGAAACCGAAAAGGGTAAAATCAAAATATCCTCCATCGTTTAATCATGTGACTAATTATGTGATCTTTTTTAAAATTTTACCAGGGACGTATAGATCTATACTGATTTTACATGGTTCTAAACTGTATTTTAGCTTTTGACATAAAATTATAAATAAAGACAAAGAGAGAGGGAAAGAGAAGAAGATGAAGAAAATTTCACATGTAAACAAGCGGGAACTGAGGAAGCAAATCGAATTAAAGAAGGACGTTTACATGTATAGCTATAAATGCATTTTAAATTTATACTTACATTTTCTAACTTCTTTTTTCCAAATGGCAATGTTGGTGATGATTCTACAATCTCTTATAAATCCTCGACCTTTTTTTACAATTGGTTTTGTTGCTGAAATCTTGAAAACTTATTTTGTTTCTGCCGGAAATACTAGCTGTCTGGTCACTACAAAGCTAAGTTAGAAGTGCGCGCTAATTGTGTTATATCTTAAATCTTGGCTGATTCCCAGGGTCTAACTTACGCCCTTTGATAAAACGCAAGGTAATACCAAACTTTGACTTAGTCCGAAAGTTACGCCCCACTAAGCTTAGGACCAGGCTTAGGCCCTTTGATGAAACCACTGATTTCCTCGAACAAATCTTATCTAGTAGCCTAGCTAATGATGCAAATGCTTATCTCATGCATTCTAATCTTCAACGTACACAAATATAAAACTACTACAAGTTTTCGTTGATCATAAACTTTCACAATTATATGATCATATGTATCATTTTAACTTTTACGTTAAGTATTGTTTTTTATCTTTATTTCTTCTTCATCATTTATTTAGTTTTACTTTTATTATTTCAGGTTTTTTATCTTTATTATTATTTTTTATTTTATTAATTTTTTTTTGCCAAAACTGGAAGGGAACTAATATGATTTAAAAAAGAAAAAAGAGGAGTTACTGGCTCAGTTATGTGGCAGAAGTCACCATAGAGCTATACAGTACATGAATATAAATAATATACTAGAACATATATCACATTACAAAAATATTTGATTGTAGTGCAATTACGATACCGACTTAGGACGGTCATTTAATTTGACAAAAGCCAAACAAATGGTGTGGTTAACCGGTTTACGGGCCCACCTTCCCACTCACCGTAACAGCAGAACAATCAAAGGACTTACATTTAAAAATTTATAAATAATCCTCCATGTAAAGAACAAGAGTCAACAGGTATCGCATATTGAGAGGTCATAAAAATATAAACACGTAAGGTATTGTAAAATACATAATGGTATAAAAATATAATTATGAATAATTATGGTCTTAATTTGATTTAAAACTCAATTTTAATGAAAAAAAAAATCTTTTAAGTTATATATTTCATTCATGGTCCATAATCGGACCGATGCTGTTATGCTGACGACGGTATATAATACTGGTTCTATCAATTAACTACATGTATTGAGTTAGATATATTATAGACATTGTATGCACACATGATACAGTGTCTTTATTCGCTTAAAAATAATCTGCAAGTATTTCATAAAAAAATGAACCAGGGTCGGGAATGTGTTCAAAACTATTTCAGTGGTACATTATATATTTATAATTGAAATTTAAACAAAATGTTTTACTAATGATGTCCGGCTAAAAACTTTGACAAAGGGCCGACATGGTGTATAAAACGACAAGCAATTTTATATAACTTAAACAATGGACCATCATCGGACCAATGTTGTTTCGCCGATGCCGACAGTAGTCGCTATTGCGATCTAATGCCGACGATGGTCCAATGTAAACATGCTATCTGGGATATTGAACTGCAATTTTATTCTAAATATCATCTATTCTGGGCCCAGGTTTGAGAGGAGAAAAATCCGTTTGTGTAAGGATGGCACACAAGTAACCCGAATGTACGGCTTATGTAAGCATAATAAGGCACAGTCCATACTTCTTGTAATGAAAGGAGGGGGGGGGGGCAGTTTGTGCAAAAGATTAACAAGAAAAACTTTCTTGAGTATATTAAACGAGCAAACCCAATTTCACAAGATAACGGAATACTTTATTTCTACAAATTTTAAGTGAAAAACTACCGCTCTTAAGCTTAGTGATCCTAGCATAAATATCAGAGTACACCCTTGAAGTTCAAATGGACGGTGCCTACATCTAGCGTATCTAGGTCAAACATGTGGGGGAACCAAAACAGAACGTCTTTGAATAGCTTTTAGTCTCGCTTTCATTTTTCAATAAAAGTTGGCAATCAAAATAATTTTATACTATACTCATATAAATCTATCAGAACGTGTCAGCGGCTTTACACGAGGTCATCCTCCTTGAATTAAATCCTAATTTTACCATTGGTGTAAAACTCTTGGGGTGTGGTTTTACTGTACCGCGGTAACGCATGCGACTTCACTTTCCAAAAATACATAATTCAATAAAGATGCATAACTCTTACAAATTGAGATATGAATAAATATTATAAATATATTACAAAAATACAAAATATATTTTCACAGAATACACAAATAAATCACTCTATCACATACATGTAAAACAATACATGAAAATGGAATTAATTTCAATGATAGACTGGCGATGACTGTCTAGATAGTAAAATATAAGCAAGAGCAGTTAACTCCCGTCTAACTCCACTACATAGACTGGAGTTACCTGCTCTTGCTTGCTATCGCTAAGACCACTAAAAATATTATTTTAACGCATGCGCAATGAATCTTTGCATGCGCTGCCACAATCTCCGAAGCAGAGTCTGTCAATAGGTGGCACCACCACAGGCAAAAGTAGGTTAGAGAGGGTACCCTCCTTTAACAAACTTCTTCTTCAGACCGGGGGCATACAGAGATAAACAGAATGCATAGGAATGATCCAGTGGGATGTTAGAAGAAATGTTGTTATTTTTGGTTCTGTTCCGAGATCAAATTTTTGACGTTTTTTTTCGACATTTTTTTGGACTTGGTAATTTCTATGAAAAAAAGTGTCATGTTTTTCACTTAATTGCTAATGATGATTTCTTATGGACTATTTTGATCATAATTATGGTAAGGAATATTACTGTGAAAGAATTTTGTCAATATCTCAATTTTTGGATTTTCTATGAATTTTTTAAGACTTCCAAATAGGGCGTATAGGGACAATTCTTCACATTTTCAACTTCTGCTGTTATACCACATGAAAGATTTTAATGAAACATGGTATACATGAAGTACTATAGGTCCTCTATCAATTTTGTATATTTCATCCAAATTGGTCAACAGATGGTGCCACCTTATCTAAAAACTAGGTTTCACAATGGTACATTCTATACCACTTGGTAATTAAAATATGCAGTGTAGTGGTTCAAATCCAGCTGTGGTCAAAATTTTTTTTTTATTTCTTTACACATCTAAATAAGATTTTAGAGGTTTCTCAACACTCAACATATGAAATTAGGCCTATTAAGTTGGATCTGGACAATATTTGAAACAATTGTTGTTCATGACCCAGACTTGAAATCGGTCAACAAAAGGCCCCACCTAAAGAAAGTGGCTAACTAACGTTGCCCTGAATCACATCTTGGATATCGGGAATATTTCAAATAATATAATGAATACCCTTTGTCTTTATTTTGTAATTATTTTGCAATTAATGTAAAACACCTATCAACCAACATTTTGATGCCTTACTTGCCAGGGTGGCATGTAAAGTATGTACTTTGAGAAAATTGTGGATTGATGTGTACAGTACTGCAAATTACCAATATTATGAAGTAAGTAACAGCACCAGTATGACATTTTTTAACCCTTGAACCAATACATTTAAACTAACTTTATTATTTTTAAAGACAACCTTTTGATGAAATTGTCAGGATGTGTTCAATGGGTCATGGCTTGAGTTTTCAAAGAAAAAAGAGGAGTTAAATTACCGGCTAAGTTATGTGGCAGAAGTCACCATGGAGCTATACAATACATGAATATAAATAATATAATAGAACATTTAACACATTACAAAAATATTTGATTGTAGTGCAATTACGATACTGACTTTTCAAGTATCACACTTTTACACCAGTAAAATTTACCTTACCTGTATATTAAGTGAAATCAGGTAAACTTACTCAGAGTGAAAATGATTTCATGTGGACTGCATACTCAAGTAAAAAAAGTATGATTATCAGATCTTATATATGGAAAGATATTTAAGAAAAAACTTGTGTAATTAACACAGGTACACTTAATTCAGTTACATTTTTTCCTTATTCCAATTTAGGATAAATGATTTGTACCAGCAGTTTAAATTATCATGTCATATTTTGATGTGCAACACATCCGAATATTTTTTCTTGCATATCAAAAATTTACATCTTCAATTTTTTTTCCATACAGTACCTGTACAGGTAAAAACGGTAGACTATAATTCAGCTTGGGTGTTTTTATTTCGTAGCTATTGTAAAGTATGTTGTAGTGTGTTTAGGTATAATTTAGTTACTAAATGACCTGTAATTAAATGTTATGAAATATTCATCCATCATCCTCGGCTCTACAGGTGTCCGACACCCTTTGCTGCTTTGCAACACGTGTGTGTGCACGTACATCTGTACGCCTATGACACGGTTTTTTTTTCTAGATCTATAATATACTGTTTGGTGATCAATACGCTTACATGAAAATATTTCTTTTAATGTGTTTAAGTTTTCTCTTTTAAATAAAACGTATAAACTGGCAGATTTCATGGGACTGGCAGATTTCACGACCCCCGCGTGAAATTTACCAGACTTCCGGTTTGACTGGCAGATTTCACGGACTGGCGGATTTCACGCTACAACGGTCCTTGCACTTCCTTGTGTGTATGTGGATTGTAAAGGAACGACAACTCTGCTTTGGAGATTGGCGCTGCAAATATTTTGTTATTATTCGCGGAACCGACGCATGCGCAATTTATCACGACTTTGATTACCTCGAAGCATAAGTTATTGAGTGATTGTTTAACAACCAAAAAAGATATATTAAACAGGTAAGTTCCAGACAATAAGAATATTTTGTAGAAAAAAATAATGGAATCTACCTTCCAAGTATGATAATTTCACAGTTTTAAAATATTACGGTAGATCTATGATGAATTCGCAAAACGAAAGTAAAATTGTTGGAAATTTCCAGAGCAGTGGCAGTGATGCTGTGATTCTGAACTTGAAATGGCGTAACCCTTACTGGTGTGGGACTAGTTTCCTGTCAAAGATCCACGTACATTCTTTAAAACTGGCAGATATATATCCTAGTGAACCCAATATTCGTACACCTAAGGTATATTGCGTCATAGCAACGAATACTGCATGTAATTCTGCAAACTCACTTCACTCTCTTATGAACCATCCAAAGTGCTAGTCATGCAGATACATGTATGTAGCAAACTCTGATTTATTTCATTACTAGTTTTATTGTAGGAACAAGTACATTGCCGTCCATGTTTATTTATCTGACGTCATACCCTAAATTCATACTCTTATAAAAAAATAGGCCACTACTATAACTAAATGTGTTTCTTGTACCAGATATTGAATAAAATGTTACAACAGTTAATAATGTTTTATTTGGTCTGAAATTAAATGATTATTTTAGAATTTTATCACAACATAAACAATTTGACAAGATTAATGAATAGTTTTGATTTTCTATGAGATTTTACAATGTGGACATAGAAATATATCTCCCTTCCTGACTACTCTTTCCTTTGTGCAATATATTAAATGAACCCAGTGTGAGCATCTATCACAGGCAACCCATTTACTAATAGTAAAAATTAAACAATCACTTTGTCTAACTTCTTTTGGAGTGAATTGCTTACAAACGCAACATTTGTCTTCCTCAGATATTTCTGTCTCATTTTCAGAATCTGAATTTAAAACAGGTTCATCTTGCGGCACAATTTTACTCGGTCCAGGTTCTTGTAAGTTTGCCAGGCACTTTCTTTTCTTCTTTTGTTCTGAATTCTTTTTCTGTTTTGATAATTTTCTCTTTTGATGTAAGTTTGTACTTTTTGTAGTTGTTGTTTCCTGATGTTGGATGATTTTTTCCTGAACCTCTTCTTCTGTTATGCAGTGCCCTGATGTTATCTTTGACATGGTTCTCCTATATTTATCTATCTTCTCTGTCTTGAATTTTTTCAAATGGTCCACCTTAGATTTAAAATAGTCACCAGTCATGTCAGGTTCTTCAACAGGGATGGAAATTAGCGGTGGTCCGTTCGCCCGAGGCGACCGAATTTACGATCGGGCGAATTGTTTTATATCCGAAGTCGCCCGTTTGGCGAATTGTCTAGACTGGCGATGCTCATCTTGATCAAGTAAATGCTTAACGTAGTTTCTTCCGTCAGTTAAACATCTGTCCGACCACGTCTATTTTCTAATCTCAATTTGTAAACCCCCCTATAGAGTTTGCCCATGTGATGTCACACCACTAGCATTAGCGGTCATGTTGGAGTACAACTCTCGGACTTTTCCCATCTCTACCATGTAAACTTCATTAAATTTCTGAGAAATTAACTATTTATCAGGGTAGATTTCATGACCTTAGTCTTAATTAATCAGTAAATATAATCAATCAGATGAAAATTTTCCGTAAAACATTTAGATAAACAATGCGATTATTTCATAAAATTAAGTTAAATCAAGCAGTTTTATATGAGCATTGAGGGATAGAGTCCGAGAGTTGTACTCCAATGAGGGAGATAACTCTAGCAAATTTGAGGAAAACAGGGCTATATGGGAACACTCTATAGGCAAGTATTGCGGGCTGTCTCCCGAGTTTTCATTGCGTGAATGAAAAAGCGTTATGTTACGAAAAGCAGCATGGCGCCCCCAGGCCCTTGTTTGCTGCCCTCGATGGGTACAGAAAACAAAAAGTAGCGGGGGAATGACGAGTTAATGTAATCAATTAAAGGAATAAAGATTTTTTTAAAAATTAACTTTGCTTAAACATTTACATAAATATAACGGGCCCCTAAGTTTTAGAACGGGCTACCAGAATTTCAAACCTACGAGCCCGTTTGGCTCCTGGGAAATTCTTGCCAATTTCCATCCCTGTTCAACATCATTCGTTTCTATGTTTATGTTACTTTGGTTTCTTTGAACAATTTGTTGACTCTCGCCGTTTTCGTTAATACCTTGCTCAGCTGTTTCGTAATTAAAAGCTGCAGATGGAAGAATATAAGCTGTGTTTATGGCGTATTGGTCTAAAGGATATATACCAGTTTTACGGAATGCCATGCGAAGGTTTTCTGGGTTGAGTGCTTTGGTGTAGGCTTTACATGCAACCTCACAGATGTAGTTTCTGGTGATGACCGATGCCAAGGTCCTGGTCATTTTGTGACACTCATCATTATAAACTTGGTGAAAAGTGCCGTAACATCCAACATCTAACGGTTGAAGGAAGTGGCTTGTGTGGGCTGGTAAAATGTAAAGAATTATATTATGTCCTCTAGCCCAATCAACTAAACCAACGGAGACATGTGATTTATGACCGTCAAGTATAAGCAAGATGGGATCCTCTCCTCTACCTGGAGCGTGAGTTAAAAAGTGGTTCTCAAGGTATTGATGAAATATCACAGAATTGGACCAGCCAGATTCAGATACATCATGTGTGCCATGCATCAGTGCCTGGTGTTCCTCCACAAAAATTCTTGCCGCATTCTGGTTCCAGCAAATACAAAAAAGGGGGGAATTGCTGTTCCTGCTGCACTACCACATCCCAGAATTGTTGTTGTTGATGATTGCTGTGATGTGATTTCTTGCACAGTGCTTGCCCTTCTTCCAGCAACTACAGATGGTGGTGTATGATTTTGCTGAATCCCCTTTACATCCACATTGAAAATGAGATGTGGCTTATCCTGCAAGTTATATTTGGAAATAATTTCCTGCAGTTCTTTGAAATACCCTTTGATTGTATCTTCGTTACCAGCCTTTGCTCTCGCAACCTCAAGGCTTCTTGGTTTAACAAGCTTAAGTTCAGCATCCCATCTGGACATGAACGTCTGATACCACCGCAGAGTTAATGGCTTGTCTGTATCTCTTTTATTTGAAATTCTCGCAATATCAACAACTTCGGATCGAGTATAACCATACCCAAATGCTCAACAATACATGCTCCTCTTCCATATTGAAAACAGGTGCCCTCCCTGATTTAACAACATCAATTGAAATCTTTCCACTTGTCCTATCTCTCAGACTTTGGACTGGGATTCCATATTGTTTTGCAGCACCTCGTATGCTCTGCTTACAATCCCTTACGGCAAGATATACATTTGTCATGCTCGTTTGACTATAAAGTCTGTATTTGCTCATAATATGGTGCGTGTTCACCTGAAAAAAAAACCACACACACTAAATACTGATGTATAGATAGAAAACTATGATAGATTCTTAAATCATATGTGCAGAAATATTCAACAGTTTTGTCAAATTATCCTTGGTAAGGCCCCTAATTGAAATAAAAGAATAATGCACCAAATTATTTGGCGTATCCAGCAGGCAGTTTAGAAAAGTTTTTAATGCATGGTAAAGAGGGGTGGGGGTTAATTATGTTTTAAACAATTGTGCAAAACTTACATAATTTGCAAATTGTCTCCCCCCCTCCTCTCCCCTAGATCCGCCAGTTTTATACAACATATATCTTTGTGTCTATATACATAAACGTCAGTATTTACATAATACACCCATTCAATGTTGTTATCAGAAAATGATTAACACGTAACGTTACATAAAATCATATAAAGTGATAGCGGATTTAAACACATTTCTTTTTACTATTGGCCTACTGATTACCACAGATTTGTCATTATCAAAGAAAATGGCTGCGCGGGTAACATAAACACTGATAATGGTTTGGGGTGAAAAATCGGTATTTGAACATTGATTACAAAAAGGGCTTAGCGAAAAGGTGGATTTTTGTGTAGGATCTTTGTTTATGATTACCTTACCTATTTGAATCGCATTTTGTCTTCAATTTTTATATGTTTAGATGTCTTCTCATTCTGGCTTTAAATCGACGAAAAAAATGACGTCATAGATAAACAGTTTAGAACGTGAGATGCACGAATATTAAGGTGCCGAATATTGGGTATGAATGAAAATAGGGTCATTGAGGATAGATGAGTTTTTTAGCTTCTTGAATTATCGAAGTCGGACATCCGTGTATTTCAGAACATTTGGAGTAAAGCTTCGGAATATTTTTACTTTAATACATGATTTCCGATCATATTTTACCATAAAACCCTTTTACTAGGCTTTAGAATTGATTGAAGAACTTAAAGTTGTATTATAAATAATGATAAACACTGAGTTTTATCCCAAGTGTCATGGCCAGACTCCTCAGGTATCTACGTAGAGCAATAGAGACAATGACATCACACTGACTTCGAGAATATTTAATAAAAAAAAAAATCGATCTTTTAATGTGATAATGAGGGGTCCTCTCGACTAGGGAGACCAAAGCCATTTTGGAGAGTTGCGAGAAGTAATTTCTGGTGTTTTATGCTCCCAGTCACTTCCCCAGCGCTAGACATGACAACAATAGACAACAGAAACAGAAAGTAAGGCTGAAATCATCTTTAATGATCAAGAAACATTCTGTGATTTTGTATGTGGTTTTCACTATTGATGGTCTTGATAGACTGATAAGCTCATATAGAATAAATGGTTGTAAATGCTCGAAATGGTGAATTAAGTGATTGGGAACTGCTCCTGACTGGGAATTTCTCCCACACCAGTATGGATATCATTTCTTAAATAAAACTTTAAACTTTAAAATGAAAAAGGTTTGGAAAAGTGTAATTATGCATTGAAAACTGTGAAAAATCAAGGACTTATAAACAAGAAGGATTGGAATCTCAGCTTTTCTCACTAATATCTCACATGTGAGTTAAGTTGCCCCAAGGTTAAGTTGCCCCAAAGTAAAATCGTCCAATATCAGTCAAGTCGCCCCACGATGCTAAGTCAAGTCACCCCAAGTGATTGTTTTAAAACGCTATCTTTAGCAATTATCAATCATCTCAGTGTTCTCTCCTATTATTATTAACATTTGGTTTAAAGATGTTGGAAATAGTGGAGGTACATGTACATAGAAGATAATGAAAGAAGAGATCAGATTGAATAACATACATGGAATAAATTTTGTTGACTAATATCCAGCAATTAGTGATGAAACGATTATCGCCGTTGATTGAATATCAATCGCTGAAAGTGCTCCGATTTCGATTTTCGATTCTATTTTCAAAAATCAAAAAATCGCTGGAAAAAAATGAAGAAAAAGAAGATTTATCACCCCAATTGACTCGTAAAATGTAGTGTAACTATGTACCGAAGTGACCCAAATGACTGGAATGCTTTATCTTATTACTGAAGTGCCTATGAAAGAATTATGGTCGTTTCCACACCAGGAGGTTTCGGCACCAAGTCGTTTCGGCACCTATAAGTTGTTTCGGCACCTGGCATGTACGTTTCGGCACCTGATATGTACGTTTTGGCACCTGGTTATAAAAATCTGCTTTAAAGGGCCAGTTTTTCTTGTTCTTGATATTTAATATTTTCAATGAGAGTCACTGTATATATGGGATCAGCATTGAGTGATAACCACGCCACTTGCGTATTATACGTGACTGTCACACCAGAGAAAATATATGATTGTGTATGGACAACAGCTGTTCATTGACTTCTTTATTCTTTTTCAGTATTATGTACATGTTATTTTTCTCAAGTTACGTTATGTGACATACATGCCACACTTTGTTTTTTCACACAACCAGAAATCGTCCTTGTGATAATTTCAAGCAGATTAAACGTAATATATAAATGACAAACATTTTTATTTAATGCAAACATTTACTGATCAAAGAAACAGAACATTAATGTATGAAATGCATATATTGACCTGTTCAATTTGGCAGATTAAAAAAAAAAAATTGTTTTCAATTGTATATAAAACAATTTTTCAATTAAAAATAAATTTCCTTGACACCTAGCCAAACCCCCCCCCCCCTCCCACTTTCACCCCATCAAATTTTTTTACAAAAAAAATAAATAATAACTAGAGCTGACCTTGTTGGCGAGCCAACAAGAAGGTTTCACAAGACTCAGATGAAAAAGTTAAGACCAAATGTCTTGGCTTTTTGTTGTTCTTGGATTGAAAATGAAGAATTCAGCATGAAAGATTTTTCTCCGGGGAATAAGAGGAAGAAATATTTTGGGACCATATCCCTTTGTGGGGCCCCAAGGTATGCGGAAAGGACTGTGAAACCGTTAAATCTGACCGCAAATATCTTAAAAACGGTAAGGGATATGGAAAAAAAAACTTTAGGTGAATATATACATTTTATTTTTCACGAAGAATCGATTCCAACCATTCCCGATTCGATCGGATGAAAAGTAAGGGAGCTATGACGTCATTTAAATAGTATTACGTCATGTTCAGGAATTTCGCACCATGCCAGATCCCACTTGTCAGTCGGTAAATATTTTTATTCTGTATCATGCTACCAAATTTCACACCACTAGCTTTATAAATAAGCGAAACACAGCTTCCTGAAGTTGAAAAGTGTGTTTTCAGGAATGGTGAAACCGTGAGTTTTGACGGCAAATATCTCGAAAACGGTAAGAGATATCGAAATTCTGTTGGACTAATAGGGATGTTAAATTTTCACGCAGAAGCGATTCCAACCATCCCCGATTCGATCCGATGATAAATAAGGGAGATATGACGTCATTTACAAAGTATGACGTCATTTTCAGGAATTTGGCTCCATGCCAAATTCCTCTTGTCAGTCGGTAGATATTCTCAATCTCTATCATGCTACCAAATTTCACACCTCTAACTTCCTCAATAAGGGAAACACAGCTTCCTGAATTTGAAAAGTGTGTTTTCAGGAATGGTGAAACCGTGAACTTTGACCGCAAATATCTCGAAAACGGTAAGAGATATCGAAATTCTGTTTCGAGTATTTACCATTTTACTTTTTCAAGCAGAATATCTCGAAAACGGTAAGAGATATCGAAATTCTGTTGGACTAATAGGGATGTTAAATTTTCACGCAGAAGCGATTCCAACCATCCCCGATTCGATCCGATGATAAATAAGGGAGATATGACGTCATTTACAAAGTATGACGTCATTTTCAGGAATTTGGCTCCATGCCAAATTCCTCTTGTCAGTCGGTAGATATTCTCAATCTCTATCATGCTACCAAATTTCACACCTCTAACTTCCTCAATAAGCGATACACAGCTTCCTGAATTTGAAAAGTGTGTTTTCAGGAATTGTGAAACAGTGAACTTTGACCGAAAATATCTAGAAAACGGTAAGAGATATCGAAATTCTGTTTCTGGTATTTACCATTTTACTTTTTCACGCAGAATCGATTCCAACCGTCCCCGCCTCGATCCGATGAAAAATAAGGGAGATATGACGTCATTTACAAAGTATGACGTCATTTTCAGGAATTTGGCTATATGCCAAATTCCTCTTGTCAGTCGGTAGATATTCTCAATCTCTATCATGCTACCAAATTACACACCTTTATCTTCCTCAATAAGCGAGCTATAGGCGAAAACATTTCATGAATAATTAATGAGTGTTGATGATGTCACAAACATCACTTTAAAGGGGGTTGTCGTGTTCAAACGCAAATAACTCAAAAACCGTAAGAGTTAGCGAAAATCTGAGAACAATACTCTGGTAGGCATTTGAACGCTCTATCGAATGGAAGAAACCCGATCAAAATCCGACTGCAAATAAAGTCGCTAGACCTTGCCAAAGATTTGATTCGAAAATTTTCAATAATTTCAAAAATATTGGCAGCATGCCATTTTCATTCTAGAGGTAGATTAAGAATGTGGAAACATGTTTAGATATAAAATTTCATGCCGATATCTCATTTAGTAAGAGAGATATTAACGTATGAATATTTAATTAGCTTTGATGACGTCATAGCGAATTTTCCCACGCTCATTGTGACTTTATTTATGGTCCGATTTCAAAAATTTTTTCACATTCCAAATCAGACCATTGAAATCTTTCATCCTGCTTTCTAAAATCTAAGATTGAAATATTTTTCTTGAACTCAAAACAATCGGGTCAAGGTCAACTTTTTCGGGGTAGAGCTACGAAATTGACGCAGTGACATAAAATCTTGCATCTCCTTTTCTGAATCGAATGCTGAAAATTTCATTCCAATCGGACAATAAATAGCGAAGATACAGGTACCTAAATAAAAAAATTGTAGGTGGCGCTGTGACCTTACAAAGTGAAAGTAGGAAAAAATAAAAAAAATACCTCGGCGGAAATGTGTAAAGAGACGATCCTAAAAATTTGAATGTTCTATCTTAAACCGTATTGGAGAAAACCTCTGTCCACTGCAAAAACGGAAGAAAAATAAAAATAACTAGAGCTGACCTTGTTGGCGAGCCAACAAGAAGGTTTCACAAGACTCAGTTGAAAAAGTTAAGACCAAATGTCTTGGTTTTTTGTTGTTCTGGGATTGAAAATTAAGAATTCAGCATGAAAGATTTTTCTCCGGGGAATAAAAGGAAGAAATATTTTGGGACCACATCCCTTTGTGTGGGACTGTGAAAAAGTTAAATCTGACCGAAAATATCTTAAAAACGGTAAGGGATATGGAAAAAAAAACTTTAGGTAAATACATACCTTTTATTTTTCACGAAGAATCGATTCCAACCATTCCCGATTCGATCGGATGAAAAGTAAGGGAGCTATGACGTCATTTAAATAGTATTACGTCATGTTCAGGAATTTCGCAATATGCCAAATCCCACTTGTCAGTCGGTAAATATTTTTATTCTGTATCATGCTACCAAATTTCACACCACTAGCTTTATAAATAAGCGAAACACAGCTTCCTGAATTTGAAAAGTGTTTTTTCAGGAATGGTGAAACCATGAATTTTGACGGCAAATATCTCGAAAACGGTAAGAGATATCGAAATTCTGTTGTACTAATTAGGATGTTAAATTTTCACGCAGAATCGATTCCAACCATCCCCGACTCGATCCGATGATAAATAAGGGAGATATGACGTCATTTACAAAGTATGACGTCATTTTCAGGAATTTGGCTCCATGCCAAATTCCTCTTGTCAGTCGGTAGATATTCTCAATCTCTATCATGCTACCAAATTTCACACCCCTAACTTCCTCAAGAAGCGAAAAACAGCTTCCTGAATTTGAAAAGTGTGTTTTCAGGAATGGTGAAACCGTGAACTTTGACCGCAAATATCTCGAAAACGGTAAGAGATATCGAAATTCTGTTTCGAGTATTTACCATTTTACTTTTTCACGCAGAATCGATTCCAACCGTCCCCGCCTCGATCCGATGAAAAATAAGGGAGATATGACGTCATTTACAAAGTATGACGTCATTTTCAGGAATTTGGCTATATGCCAAATTCCTCTTGTCAGTCGGTAGATATTCTCAATCTCTATCATGCTATTAAATTTCACACCTCTATCTTCCTCAATAAGCGAGCTATAGGCGAAAACATTTCATGAATAATTAATGAGTGTTGATGACGTCACAAACATCACTTTAAAGGGGGTTGTCGTGTTCAAACGCAAATAACTCAAAAACCGTAAGAGTTAGCGAAAATCTGAGAACACTCTACTGGTAGGTATTTGAACGCTCTATCGAATGGAAGAAACCCGATCAAAATCCGACTGCAAATAAAGTCGCTAGACCTTGCCAAAGATTTGATTCGAAAATTTTCAATAATTTCAAAAATATTGGCAGCATGCCATTTTCATTCTAGAGGTAGATTAAAAATGTGGAAACATGTTTAGATATAAAATTTCATGCCGATATCTCATTTAGTAAGAGAGATATTAACGTATGAATATTTAATTAGCTTTGATGACGTCATAGCGAATTTTCCCACGCTCACTGTGACTTTATTTATGGTCCGATTTCAAAAATTTTTCACATTCCAAATCAGACCATTGAAATCTTTCATCCTACTTTCTAAAATCTAAGATTGAAATATTTTTCTTGAACTCAAAAACAATCGGGTCAAGGTCAACTTTTTCGGGGTAGAGCTACGAAATTGACGCAGTGACATAAAATCTTGCATCTCCTTTTCTGAATCGAATGCTGAAAATTTCATTCCAATCGGACAATAAATAGCGAAGATACAGGTACCTAAATAAAAAAATTGTAGGTGGCGCTGTGACCTTACAAAGTGAAAGTAGGAAAAAATGAAAAAAATACCTCGGCGGAAATGTGTAAAGAGACGATGCTGAAAATTTGAATGTTCTATCTTAAACCGTATTGGAGAAAACCTCTGTCCACTGCAAAAACGGAAGAAAAATAAAAATAATAATAATAATAATAATAATAAAAAAAAAAGAATAATCAGAAAAACAATAGGTTTCACAAGTGGAACTTGTGAAACCTAATAATAATAAAAAAAAAAGAAAAATCAGAAAAACAATAGGTTTCACAAGTGAACTTGTGAAACCTAACTAGAGCTGACCTTGTTGGCGAGCCAACAAGAAGGTTTCACAAGACTCAGATGAAAAAGTTAAGACCAAATGTCTTGGCTTTTTGTTGTTCTTGGATTGAAAATGAAGAATTCAGCATGAAAGATTTTTCTCCGGGGAATAAGAGGAAGAAATATTTTGGGACCACATCCCTTTGTGGGGCCCCAAGGTATGCGGAAAGGACTGTGAAACCGTTAAATCTGACCGCAACTATCTTAAAAACGGTAAGGGATATGGAAAAAAAAACTTTAGGTGAATATATACATTTTATTTTTCACGAAGAATCGATTCCAACCATTCCCGATTCGATCGGATGAAAAGTAAGGGAGCTATGACGTCATTTAAATAGTATTACGTCATGTTCAGGAATTTCGCACCATGCCAAATCCCACTTGTCAGTCGGTAAATATTTTTATTCTGTATCATGCTACCAAATTTCACACCACTAGCTTTATAAATAAGCGAAACACAGCTTCCTGAAGTTGAAAAGTGTATTTTCAGGAATGGTGAAACCATGAATTTTGACGGCAAATATCTCGAAAACGGTAAGAGATATCGAAATTCTGTTGTACTAACTAGGATGTTAAATTTTCACGCAGAATCGATTCCAACCATCCCCGACTCGATCCGATGATAAATAAGGGAGATATGACGTCATTTACAAAGTATGACGTCATTTTCAGGAATTTGGCTCCATGCCAAATTCCTCTTGTCAGTCGGTAGATATTCTCCGTCTCTATCATGCTACTAAATTTCACACCCCTAACTTCCTCAATAAGCGAAACACAACTTCCTGAAATTGAAAAGTGTCTTTTCAGGAATGGTGAAACCGTGAACTTTGACCGCAAATATCTCGAAAACGGTAAGAGATATCGAAATTCTGTTTCGAGTATTTACCATTTTACTTTTTCACGCAGAATCGATTCCAACCGTCCCCGCCTCGATCCGATGAAAAATAAGGGAGATATGACGTCATTTACAAAGTATGACGTCATTTTCAGGAATTTGGCTCCATGCAAAATTCCTCTTGTCAGTCGGTAGATATTCTCAATCTCTATCATGCTACCAAATTTCACACCTCTATCTTCCTCAATAAGCGAGCTATAGGTGAAAACATTTCATGAATAATTAATGAGTGTTGATGACGTCACAAACATCACTTTAAAGGGGGTTGTCGTGTTCAAACGCAAATAACTCAAAAACCGTAAGAGTTAGCGAAAATCTGAGAAAACTGTACTGGTAGGTATTTGAACGCTTTATCGAATGGAAGAAATCCGATCAAAATCCGACTGCAAATAAAGTCGCTAGACCTCGCCAAAGATTTGATTCGAAAATTACCAATAATTTCAAAAATATTGGCAGCATGCCATTTTCATTCTAGAGGTAGATTAAGAATGTGGAAACATGTTTAGATATAAAATTTCATGCCGATATCTCATTTAGTAAGAGAGATATTAACGTATGAATATTTAATTAGCTTTGATGACGTCATAGCGAATTTTCCCACGCTCATTGTGACTTTATTTATGGTCCGATTTCAAAAATTTTTCACATTCCAAATCAGACCATTGAAATCTTTCATCCTACTGTCTAAAATCTAAGATTGAAATATTTTTTTTGAACTGAAAACAATCGGGTCAAGGTCAACTTTTTCGGGATAGAGCTACGAAATTGACGCAGTGACATAAAATCTTGCATCTCCTTTTCTGAATCGAATGCTGAAAATTTCATTCCAATCGGACAATAAATAGCGAAGATACAGGTACCTAAATAAAAAAATTGTAGGTGGCGCTGTGACCTTACAAAGTGAAAGTAGGAAAAAATAAAAAAAATACCTCGGCGGAAATGTGTAAAGAGACGATCCTGAAAATTTGAATGGTCTATCTTAAACCGTATTGGAGAAAACCTCTGAGAAAACCTCTGTCCACTGCAAAAACGGAAGAAAAATAAAAATAATAATAATAATAATAATAATAATAATAAAAAAAAAAGAAAAATCAGAAAAACAATAGGTTTCACAAGTGAACTTGTGAAACCTAATAATAATAAAAAAAAAAGAAAAATCAGAAAAACAATAGGTTTCACAAGTGAACTTGTGAAACCTAATAATAAAAAAAAAAAAGAAAAATCAGAAAAACAATAGGTTTCACAAGTGGAACTTGTGAAACCTAATAATAATAAAGTCAGACGTCAGCTAATATATAGATATGCATGGTTTATCATTAGCTTTATAGAAATATAGAAAGGGGCAGCGTTCAAGATACGCTTTCATTGATATGTGGATGTCACCCATGCTAATTAATTAATCATGCATGTTTAACATAAACTGGCTTCAGTTTCACAAAAAAAAATATTACGATATTTTAAGGAAATTTCTTATCATTCAATATTGAATGAAAACTACATCATATCGATACAAAATTTTTATAACTTTAATTCCCTTGACTTAGAAGTAGAGGTTATTCGTAATAACTTTAAAGACGTATTGTCCATGGAAATAAACTATCCATTCATGATAATATTAAAAGTCAGTTTTGAATTGACATTTGCTTTTTAAACCGATGTGTATAAATGAGATTGTTTATAAAGAAACGTGGTCTAGAGAATTTATGTTGATACTTTCATGGACTGTAAAACATGTAACAAGAAAAGTAAATATGCAGTCATAATCTAAAAAAAGAATTAAAATTCAGAATGAAATATTCAATTGTTCAATTTCATACTTACAAAACAGACATGGTTCGAATAGTGAGTAAACAGGTAAATAAAGATGAAAATGAGTTACCAAATTATCATTTTAAGTAGTTAACAATAATGACATTATCATGAATTGAAACGAATTTAAACTGTTTCATTATAATTAAAATGTGTAGGTGCCAAAACTGCTTTGTTGGGGCCGAAACCATTTTCAATGAGTGCCGAAACAACTTTAAACAAGTGTTGAAACGTCCTGTAAATCGGGTGCCGAAACAACCTGGTGCCGAAACGTCTTGTACCTCCCATGAAATGGAACTTAAATGTCAGCAATTATTGTTTTTAGCTCACCTGAGCCAAAGGCTCAAGTGAGCTATTGTGATCAATCACCGTCCGTCGTCTGTCGTCCGTCATCCGTCGTTAACTTTTCACATTTTCGACTTCTTCTCCAGAACCACTGAACAGAATTTGATGAAACTTGATAAGCATGTAGTACTCATGGTCCCCTACAAGTGTTGTTGTTTTTCGTCCGGATTCATCAACAGGTGGCGCCACCACAGGCAATAGTAGGTCAAAGAGGGTACCCTCCTTTGACAAACTTCTTCTTCAGACAGGGGGCATACAGAGACAAACCGAATGCATAGGAATGATCTAAAGGGATGTGTGAAGAAGTGTTGTTATTTTTGGTTCCATTCCGAAATCAAATTTTTGACGTTTTTTTTTTTTAATGCATTAAAGAGTTATTATTTTCTTTTAGTAAACATTGATGCATTCATTTGGTTTCATTTAATCATTTCTATGGTAAGGAATGCTGGTGTGAAGGAATTTTTGCAATATCTCGATTTCTGAATTTTTTATGAATTTTTTAAGACTTCCAAGAAAAGGGGGGGGGGGGGGGGGGGGGGGGACAATTTTTCATATCTTCAACTTGATCTACAGAACAACTTGAAGGATTGTGATAAAACTGGGTAGGATGCAAGTACTCATAGTCCTTTTCAAAGGTTTTGTTTTTTGTGCGGATCATCCAAATTGGTTAACAGATAATGCCACCATGTCTAAAAGTAGGTCTCACAATGGTACATATACCACTTGGTAATTGAAATATGGAGAGTAGCGGTTCAAATCCAGCTGTGGTCAAAAAATTTTTTTTTTTTTTTTACACATCTAAATAAGTTTTTAGATGTTTCTCAACACTCAACATATGAAATTAGGAATTTTACGTTTAAGACTTCCAAAAAAAAAAGGGGGGGGGGGTTGGCCATTTTTCACATTTTCAACTTTTTATACAAAAATGTTTGAAGGATTTTAATAAATCTTGGTAGAAATAAGTCACTTATGATCCTCTTCAAATTCTGTTGTTTTGGTCCAGACCTCTTTACAGGTGGCGCCACCATAGTCAAGAGTAGGTCACAAAAGAGTTCCCTCGTTTAACAATATTCTTTTTCATACGGGCTGTATACAGAGACAAACAGAATGCATAGAAATGATCTAGAGGGATGAGTGAAGATGTATTGTCATTTTGGTTCCCTTCCAAAATCAAATTTTAGAATTTTTTTCGACATTTCTTTGGACTTGGTGATTCAATGCAGAAAAAAGTGTCATATTTCCTAGTTAATTGATAATGATGATTTCTTATGGACTATTGTGATCATAATTATGGTAAGGATTGTTACTTTGAAAGAATTTTGTCAATATCTCAATTTTTGGATTTTCTATGAATTTTTTAAGACTTCCAAATGAGGGTGTATAGGAACAATTCAATCACATTTTTCACTTCTGCTGTTATACCACATGAAAGATTTTAATGAAACATGGAATAAATGAAGTACTAAAAGTCCTCTATCAATTTGGTAAATTTCATCCAAATTGGTTAACAGATAATGCCACCATGTCTAAAAAGCAGTTCTCACAATAGTACATATACCACTTGGTAATTGAAATATGGAGAATAGCGGTTCAAATCCAGCTGTGGTCAGAATTTTTTTTTCATTTCTTTACACATCTAAATAAGTTTTTAGATGTTTCTCAACACTCAACATATGAAATTAGGCAATTTTAAGTTAGATCTGGCCCCAATTGTATAAAAAATCTCAGCTGAGTATTTCCTCAACCTCAAATGCAATTGAGATTTCCCTCAACTGAGTTTTCCTCAAATTTACATTGTATAAACCACCCTCAAGTCATTTGAGTGTTTCTTCAACTGAGTAAGATAGTTGAGGATTTTTTAAATTGATTTACGGGGCCCTGTCGAAAGTGAAAGTACTTTGTTTACGCCGGAATTGAGACGGCAACGGCGATTTTCGGTCTTTTTAACAATTATTACTGATAATAATTGACATAAATTGAATGTCATTATTAAAGTTTTCGGTATTTTATGTTTATGGATACTTCCAATGTAAATATGTACATCTTGTAAAGACAAGCAACATCAGAAAATTATGTCCATTCTGGATTTAAAGAAAAAGGCAGCGGATGCTGAAGTAATTGCCTATGAAGGAGTATATGAGGCCTCTAAGACTGTTAAGGCATATTATAGCACAGGCACTGTGTTACACGAAGAGTGCCTTTTCAAAACTAACCCCCTCCTCCTTTATTATAATGAGCCTCAAAACTACGGACGTTGTTTGGTGACCCTATCAGACATTACGGTTACTATTCTAGATATAGCAAATATTTTTAAGTATTTACCATTTATATTAGTATTCATCATGAAGTAATTGAAATGATGTTTAATTAAGAAATAATTATCAATGTTATCTGAAATGGGAATGTTTAATATTTTTATGTCCCCAATCTTGTAGACCAAAGTGGCACATAGCATTATATTGGTCAGTCTTTCTGTTATTACCAATTTATTTAAAAAAAACTTTGTTTTGGGGGGGTTTATATAGGAATTACCCTGTCTGTCTGTCTATTCACGTTTGTCCGTGCCATAACTTCTTACCCCCTTGTCGGATCTGGATAATATATCACAATTGTTATCCATGACCCAAGGGTATGTCATGACCTTGACTGAAGATCATATCTCCAACGTCAAGGTCAAAGTGCATGCATAGTCAAAATCCTTGTAAGAGTCTGTTCTTCATACTACAGCCTCAAATACCCCCCGTGCAATCTCCAATAACTCTAAACATCGCCCCGGTGTTGTAGCATAGACTTTCCCCCCGGATAAACCGACCCAGTATAAATCTTCCCCCTCTAAAGGGGATATTCTATCCGTACGGTTTCCCCCTTCTGATTAACAGCATAATCTTTCAACCCCTAAGCTGATTAACCGACCTGGGATCTTCTCCTCTCCTTCCCCCTCCCCTATTGATTTTGAATTCTCGTCAAATCAAAAAACTCAAACAGTAATTTAGTCTTGATTTTACGTCCTTTTAAAATTGAAATACCTATCAGCCAGCCATGGAGGAAAATAAACAACCATGCATACAAAACAAAGTTCCCTTTCATTACTCTTAATGGTGTATCAAATACAAAACAAAAAGTAAAAATAAGACATACATGTATGATTATTGAGCAGAATCATTGGGAAAATTTCATCATTACGTCAAGATGCCATTTCGTATTTTGGATCACATTTATACTAGAATAGAAACGATTAGGTATTGAGAAAAAGAGGTTTCAATCCCTAAAATGGTTTTACTTGGTTTTGGGGTTCAAAATATTATGGTACAAGGACGCAGGACAAACAGCCCCCCCCCCAAATACACACACACACCTACACACACACACACCTACACACACACACACACACACACACACACACACACACACACACACACACACACACACACACACACACACACACAAAATGAAACATAAAAAAAAATTGTGGTCCCCCGCTTTCGTGATTCTATCAGTAAGGGTGACCTATTGTCATGGTTGTGCATGTCTACCTGTGTCTGCAGCGGAACCATGTAAAATTTGATGATATTAAACTAGATTCTAACATGATTGAGATTTTACATTAGGGACACACAGTCAAATATGAATGCTCCACGCTTACGGTTAATAAGATACATTGAAGTAGGTAAAAAGTCACGGTCAAGTCACATGATAAAAAAATGGAATTTGCCCAAAACTGAAAAGTGGCTTCCCCTACACTATTTAAGCATTCTGTATAAGTTTCATGAAAAACAACTGACGTTTATTTAAGTTATCTCGTTACATGGCATCTCCATAGCATCTTATCATAGAAACAGGGCTTTATTCACTTTGCATGTTGAGACCTTAACCTTTTACCTTTGACCTTGGGTCAAGGTCATGCCACACCCTTGGGTCCTTAATAACAATTCTGTGAAATATTATTGAAATCCATGCACAGGGGAAGAAGTTATGGCCCGGACAAGTTTAACTTATCCCGGACGCCAGACGGACAATGCCATAACATAATACGTAATATTTCCATATCCAGTCTAGGTCTAAAACCCTTGCCGTGCACCTCCTTCTCCAACGTAGCGCCAAGAAAACGTCTGCCGTTTGCCATTCTCCTCAAATTTGAGGATGGTCTTGACCTACCTCAAATATCTGAGGAAAATCTCAAATATTTGAGGAAAATATTTGAGGAAAATCTCAAAATGAGTTTTATACAAGACAATTTGAGGTCGTCCTCAAAATTGAGGGGAGATTTGAGGAAAATCTCAAATTTGAGTTGATTGGAGCTTTATACAATGTAATTTGAGGGAAAACTCATATTTCTTGAGGAAATACTCAATTTTGAGGAAATACTCAACTGAGATTTTTTATACAATTGGTCCCTGGACAATATTTGAAACAATTGTTGTTCATGACCCAGACTTGAAATCAGTCAACAAAAGGCCCCACCTAAAGAAAATGACTAACTTGTTGCCCTGAATGACTTCTTGCAGAGACAAAGGAAATGCTTAATATCAAAATCACCTGAATGGATGTGCAAAAAAGTGTTGTTTTTTATTCTAGCCTGAAATAAAATTTGACATATTTTCAACATCTGTGTTGACTTAGTCACATTAATGCAAAAATAAATGAATTCTTCCTTCATGCATGACTGATAATATAGGTACTCAGGTGAGCGATATAGGCCCACTTGGGCCTCTTGTTTGTACTTGGTAGTTTTAATGCAGAAAAGAGGTATTTTTTTCTTTTAGTAAACATTGATGCATTAATTTGGTTTAATTTGATCATTTTGATGGTAAGAAATACTACTGCGAAGAAAATTTTTCAATATTTTATGTTTTGGATTTTTTATGAATTTTTTAAGACTTTCAAGAAAAAGGGGGGTGGGATAATTGGTGTAAACATTTCACAGTTTGAACTTTTTCTTCGGAACCACTTGCTGGAATTCAATGAAACTTGGCATGCATCAAATACTCAAGGTCCCCGACAAATGTGGTCATCTTTGTCAAGATCCATGAACAGGTGGCACCACCACAGACAAAAGTAGGTCACAGAGGGTACCCTCCTTTGACAAACTTCTTATTCAAATCGGGTGCATACAGCGACAAACCGACTGCATAGGAATGATTTAGAGGCATATGGGAAGAAGTGTTGATATTTTTGGTTCCATTCCGAAATCAAATTTTTGACGTTTTTTCATTTTTATTTTGGACTTTGTTATTTTAATGCATTAAAGTTATTATTTTCTTTTAGTAAACATTGATGCATTCATTTGGTTTCATTTAATCATTTCTATGGTAAGGAATGCTGGTGCGAAGGAATTTTTTCAATATCTCGATTTCTGAATTTTTTATGAATTTTTTAAGACTTCCAAGAAAAGGGGGGGGGGGGGGGGGAGACAATTTTTCATATCTTCAACTTGATCTACAGAACAACTTGAAGGATTGTGATAAAACTGGGTAGGATGCAAGTACTCATAATCCTTTTCAAAGGTTTTGTTTTTTGTGCGGATCATCCAAATTGGTTAACAGATAATGCCACCATGTCTAAAAGTAGGTCTCACAATGGTACATATACCACTTGGTAATTGAAATATGGAGAGTAGCGGTTCAAATCCAGCTGTGGTCAAAAAAATTTTTTTTTTATTTTTACACATCTAAATAAGTTTTTAGATGTTTCTCAACACTCAACATATGAAATTAGGAATTTTACGTTTAAGACTTCCAAAAAAAGGGGGGGGGGGGTGTTTTGGCCATTTTTGCACATTTTCAACTTTTTCTACAAAACTGTTTGAAGGATTTTAATAAATCTTGGTAGAAATAAGTCACTTATGATCCTCTTCAAATTCTGTTGTTTTGGTCCAGACCTCTTTACAGGTGGCGCCACCATAGTCAAGAGTAGGTCACAAAAGAGTTCCCTCGTTTAACAATATTCTTTTTCATACGGGCTGTATACAGAGACAAACAGAATGCATAGAAATGATCTAGAGGGATGAGTGAAGATGTATTGTCATTTTGGTTCCCTTCTAAAATCAAATTTTAGAATTTTTTTCGACATTTCTTTGGACTTGGTGATTCAATGCAGAAAAAAGTGTCTTATTTCCTAGTTAATTGATAATGATGATTTCTTATGGACTATTGTGATCATAATTATGGTAAGGATTGTTACTTTGAAAGAATTTTGTCAATATCTCAATTTTTGGATTTTCTATGAATTTTTTAAGACTTCCAAATGAGGGTGTATAGGAACAATTCAATCACATTTTTCCCTTCTGCTGTTATACCACATGAAAGATTTTAATGAAACATGGAATACATGAAGTACTAAAAGTCCTCTATCAATTTGGAAAATTTCATCCAAATTGGTTAACAGATAATGCCACCATGTCTAAAAAGCAGTTCTCACAATAGTACATATACCACTTGGTAATTGAAATATGGAGAGTAGCGGTTCAAATCCAGCTGTGATCAAAATTTTTTTTTTCATTTCTTTACACATCTAAATAAGTTTTTAGATGTTTCTCAACATATGAAATTAGGCAATTTTAAGTTAGATCTGGACAATATTTGAAACAATTGTTGTTCATGACCCAGACTTGAAATCAGTCAGCAAAAGGCCCCACCTAAAGAAAATGACTAACTTGTTGCCCTGAATGACATCTTGCAGAGACAAAGAAAATGCTTAATATCAAAATCATGTGAATGGATGTGCAAAAAAGTGCTGTTTTTTATTCTAGTCTGAAATAAAATTTGACATATTTTCAACATCTGTGTCGACTTATTCACAGTAATGCAAAAATAAATGAATTCTTCCTGCCAGCATGATTGATCATCTAGGTACTCAGGTGAGCGATATAGGCCCACTTGGGTCTCTTGTATTTTTTTTCAATAATTAATTCATTGAGCAAATTTTTTTTTTAAACTGTACCTTCATATATGAAAGGACTGTTAAATTAAAATGCTTACAACTCCAACATTTGACCATTTCTCTGTATTTTTCCTGTGTATTTCAGTGATACATTGACATCATCTGACCATAGACTACAGTTTTTAAGGCGTCCAGCATTTGCTCGACAGTCTTCTAGCGATCATAAACATTTTACCTCTGCAACGATTTTTAATTCGCGTAACAAAGTAGTACCTTCTTTAAAGTATTTAAAGTAGTAAAAGTTCTTGCAAAACCGGCTTTGTTATCCTTGTTATTGAAATTTCATTGCACAGAAATAGGTTTAAGCATATAAAAGACTTATTATTCTGTCGCATATTGTGTGTGTTAAAATATTCATTCGCCATAATGACGCAAGTCGATCATGAATTAGAGTAGCACTTCGTGGGAATTTTTCCAAATATTGGGAAGACCATGTGACATACAGTGATGCTCCGTTAATCCGGGCTCCGTTTATCCGGAAAATCCACTTTCTGGACAAGAAAGTGCGGGAACGGATTTCCCAAATGATATTTTGATCCGATAATCCAGAAATCAGCTTTTCGGATCCGGATAGGGACATTCGGGTACGGAATTCCAAAAGTACATGAAATTTGCTCCGATAATCCGGACAAAATTTTGCTTTCCGGACATAGCAGTAGCAAATAACTGCAGTTTAATTAATACACTGCTATCTCTTCTCTGCGCCGATTGTTTGTTTAACAGTTAAACGACGCGTTTATCTGGTCACCTACCTATGGTATGTTAATTACCTATCCAATTAAGAACTGACCGCTTGTGGTGTAGTCAAACGTCATGTTAGCGGTCATTGATGATTGCTATTTAATGAGTCAGTACACGCTCACGCCAGAAATGAAGATTACAGTTAGTTGAATGATAGTAAATAAAAGTAAATTGACGACTTCCCAGTTTATTGGGGCTTTAGAATAAGATTGTAACCAAACTTTAAGTTTCGTCACTCTTCTATCTGAGATCGACAATTGATAACGTATCCTTACTTAGTGTTCATTACATTATTTTGTAGAGAAGTTTTAAGTTTTAGTTATTCTTCTGTTTTATAGTTATAGAATTTTTGGGTCGCCCCCATATCAGGGCGACCCATTGTTACAGTAGAGATCAGACTTTCGGAACCTTGTCCCAGTAAAGTAAAAAACGAAAGGCTCCGAATAATTAGGATTTACCTCTTTACTACTCGTTCAACACATGCGCTACCAAATGTAGTTCTCATGATCATGATTCAGTACTGTGTTTTGAGGTAGAATTTACTAATTCGTTTAGCACACCAAATGTTGACAGTATTAGTAAATGATTAAATAGTACTAGGTGAAACGAAGAGTATCATTCTTCTTTATTGCATATGAATTTTAGTACAAAGCTTATGGAAATTCACCAGAATGTTTGGCGCGTTTTTTCTCTGCTATAAATAGTAGCCGAGACAGAGAGAGGTGAACGAGACAGCTAGCTGACAGTGGAAGAGTTCTCGATAAATAGTAAGTGTTTTGTCAATTCTTATTGATACAATGTGTATATAGTATATACTAGTATTTGTTTTGCTGTAGAAACTATTTATAATTGTTTTTTAATGTTGTAAGACGTGTAAATTTTGAACCGTGCGGCTAGTTCACTACAACGCATTGCACAATGCAATAGTCGGTACGCCTTTGATTACACGCTACGGTACTCTAACGCTGTCGAGTTTGGCTATCTTTGTCTTTTAATGTTGTATGACTTGTAGATTCTTAACCAGTACGCAATTATTGTTCATTGTTACTTGACACTAGATAACGACTAGGTCATCATTATTTCTTAATTAACTGTTTCAATAGAAATTAGGTCAGCATGTACATGTATACACTATACATGTCATGTTCATGCAGACAGGATCATGTTTGTATGTGGTGGCAGTAATAATAAAGCCATTATCTTCAATTCTCCAAGATGAAATACAACAGATTTTTATAGAACTATTAGAGGAGTTCTGGGTTTTTGAATTCCAGATTAACAAGTAATATCTGTTTTCAAATTCTCTTATTATAAAAGTGTGCAAGAGCGATTTCATATTTAATTGGTCATTCACAAAGTCGGACATCCGGGTATTTATAACCAGCATTCGAGGCATTCGGGGTAAAGCATCAGACTTTATCATAGAGAACAATGAGCATTCTGGTAGGAAATTTTGTAAAAAGGAATTAAAATGTTTTGTCATTCAAGCAAGTAAATTTTGAATCCATGTTATACACATTTCCGATCGTATTTTATAAGAAACCCCCTTTAGAATTGATACAGAAGAGCATAAAGTTGTATTAATGCTACTAATGATAAACCCCGAGTTTTACTGGCAAGTGACATGGCCAGACTCCTCGGGCATCTACATAGACCAATGGAAACAGTGATCCCACACCGACTTCGAGAATAATACTTCTTCCATTATGTAGTGTACTCAAAGTTTGAGCCTTATACTTCATATACTGGGTACTAGTAGTAACTACTTTGCAAATTTTCTGTAACCATACTAGGAATAAAGCTGTAGATTAGAATAATTGGTATAAAGTGCATAAAGAATATATGTTATGTAGAGTTCTCAGAACTGTCTTCACCAGTGGTGGATCCAGGGGGGTTAGGGGGGTTCGGAAAAACCCCCTCAGATAGGAAAAATATGTTAAATTTATGCGAAATTTGCACAATTTCTTGAAAATGTTGGTTAAAACCCCCTCATACTGGATAAAAACCTCCTCAGATGAGCTCCTGGATCCGCCACTGTGCACATAAGATTGTGGTATATCTAGTTAGATTATTAATTCTTATCAAAATCTTCTTCAGAATAAGTCAACCAACAATGCCATGGTAAAAAATAAACCTAGTACCTGTGAGAAATATCATCAAAGATGAGACAATACTGTAACTATTGCACTGTGGAGGGAGGCTGTTACTGCAGATGTCAGACTTTGAGACTATATACATTTAGTAGTAACATGTATGGTGGCTTATACTTACCCGGGTGAGGTCACACTCTCAACAACACAGTAGTCGGCTGTGCAGGTAAGAATGAGACATACTAGATAGATATTTTTTAATTTTTTAGTTTGTCAGGTTGTCATCACTTGACAAAGTTCACTTGATTGTGGCTGAACATACATACTTCTCTATGCAGAACAATACAATCACATTATCTCTTAAAGTTAGATGTGTTTGTAATTGTATTTTTGTCAGGTTTAAGTTCCAGGTTAGGGTTAATATTTTTAGCTCACCTGAGCCAAAGGCTCAAGTGAGCTATTGGCATCACTCTTCGTCCGTCGTCCGTCGTCCGTCCGTAAACTTTTCACATTTTCAACTTCTTCTTCAGAACCGCTTAAAGGATTTGCATGAAACTTGGTGTGGATGAAGTACTAGGGGTCCTCTACCAAGTTTATTCATTTCATATAAATCCCTCAATAGGTGGCGCCACCATTGCTAAAAATAGATCTCAGAGGGTACCCCTCTTTGAAAATCTTCTTCTCCAGAACCAGTGTATGGACTATAAAACTAATGGCATCTGAGTGATCTAGAAGGATGTATGTCTAAAGTTTGTTCATATCGTTGAAATCCGATAAATAATTTTTGACGTTTTTTTTACGTTTTTTTGGACTTTGTAATTTTAATGCAGAAAAGAAGTATTTTTGTCTTTTAGTAAACATTGATGCATTAATTTGGTTTAATTTGATCATTTTTATGATGAGAAATACTACTGCGAAGAAATTTTTTCAATATTTCATTTTTTGGATTTTTTATGAATTTTCTAAGACTTTCAAGAAAAAGGGGGGTGGGACCATTGGTGTAAACATTTCACAGTTTGAACTTTTTCTTCAGAACCACTTGCTGGAATTCAATGAAACTTGGCATGCATCAAGTACTCAAGGTCCCCGACAAATGTGGTCATCTTTGTCAGGATCCATCAATAGGTGGCGCCACCACAGGCAAAAGTAGGTCAAAGAGGGTACCCTACTTTGACAAACTTCTTCTTCAGACCGGGGGCATACAGAGACTAACCGAATGCATAGGAATGATCTAGAGGGATGTGTGAAGAAGTGTTGTTATTTTTGGTTCCATTCCGAAATCAAATTTTTGACGTTTTTTCATTTTTATTTTGGACTTTGTTATTTTAATGCATTAAAGAGTTATTATTTTCTTTTAGTAAACATTGATGCATTCATTTGGTTTCATTTAATCATTTCTATGGTAAGGAATGCTGGTGTGAAGGAATTTTTTCAAAATCTCGATTTTTGAATTTTTTTGAATTTTTTAAGACTTCCAAGAAAAGGGGGGGGGGGGACAATTTTTCATATCTTCAACTTGATCTACAGAACAACTTGAAGGATTGTGATAAAACTGGGTAGGATGCAAGTACTCATAGTCCTTTTCAAAGGTTTTGTTTTTTGTGCGGATCATCCAAATTGGTTAACAGATAATGCCACCATGTCTAAAAGTAGGTCTCACAATGGTACATATACCACTAGGTAATTGAAATATGGAGAGTAGCGGTTCAAATCAAGCTGTGGTCAAAAAATTTTTTTTTTTTTTACACATCTAAATAAGTTTTTACATGTTTCTCAACACTCAACATATGAAATTAGGAATTTTACGTTTAAGACTTCCAAAAAAAAAAGGGGGGGGGGGGGTTGGCCATTTTTCACATTTTCAACTTTTTCTACAAAACTGTTTGAAGGATTTAAATAAATCTTGGTAGAAATAAGTCACTTATGATCCTCTTCAAATTCTGTTGTTTTGGTCCAGACCTCTTTACAGGTGGCGCCACCATAGTCAAGAGTAGGTCACAAAAGAGTTCCCTCGTTTAACAATATTCTTTTTCATACGGGCTGTATACAGAGACAAACAGAATGCATAGAAATGATCTAGAGGGTTGAGTGAAGATGTATTGTCATTTTGGTTCCCTTCCAAAATCAAATTTTAGAATTTTTTTCGACATTTCTTTGGACTTGGTGATTCAATGCAGAAAAAAGTGTCTTATTTCCTAGTTAATTGATAATGATGATTTCTTATGGACTATTGTGATCATAATTATGGTAAGGATTGTTACTTTGAAAGAATTTTGTCAATATCGCAATTTTTGGATTTTCTATGAATTTTTTAAGACTTCCAAATGAGGGTGTATAGGAACAACTCAATCACATTTTTCACTTCTGCTGTTATACCACATGAAAGATTTTAATGAAACATGGAATACATGAAGTACTAAAAGTCCTCTATCAATTTGGTAAATTTCATCCAAATTGGTTAACAGATAATGCCACCATGTCTAAAAAGCAGTTCTCACAATAGTACATATACCACTTGGTAATTGAAATATGGAGAGTTAGCGGTTCAAATCCAGCTGTGGTGAAAATTTTTTTTTCATTTCTTTACACATCTAAATAAGTTTTTAGATGTTTCTCAACACTCAACATATGAAATTAGGCAATTTTAAGTTAGATCTGGACAATATTTGAAACAATTGTTGTTCATGACCCAGACTTGAAATCAGTCAACAAAAGGCCCCACCTAAAGAAAATGACTAACTTGTTGCCCTGAATAACTTCTTGCAGAGACAAAGGAAATGCTTAATATCAAAATCACCTGAATGGATGTGCAAAAAAGTGTTGTTTTTTATTCTAGCCTGAAATAAAATTTGACATATTTTCAACATCTGTGTTGACTTGGTCACATTAATGCAAAAATAAATGAATTTTTCCTTCATGCATGACTGATAATATAGGTACTCAGGTGAGCGATATAGGCCCACTTGGGCCTCTTGTTTATTATACATGTTGGATATTACACTTTGTTCCATGAATATGGGTTATGAATAGTTTTCGAAGCTTCTCAAATCAGTAGAAAATATTGCGTTTTCAATCAACAGAGCTGCATGTCTGATAATAAAGGATGAAAAAAACGTGTGGATAATTAATGATAATGATTATATTAACTTATTTAGATTAATTTGAGTTTGTTCAATTTTCAGATAACATCTGCTCCAGAAATGAAGAAGATAGTACAGTGCAAGCCGCTTAATTGAATAAGCTATTTGTCAGGACTTTATTATTCAAATAAACGAATATTCAATTACACGGCGTGACGAACGAATGCAGTTTCAAAGACCAGAAGATCGACAGATTGTGCAAGAATTGCATATGTGTATAACTTTCGCGGTATCTGTAATGGAATCATTGTGCATGTATCTATATATAGATACACCAGTGTTACCTCTCTTAGATCCTCTTCTTGTTTGCTAGAGCTACATGAAAGTCAACAGACTACATTTTCGATAATTTTGCAACTGTCTTTTTAAGTACAGTGACCAAATGTTATTAAATAGTTATATTACACCTGCTCGTCTGACCGTAAAGATAAATCGGCTGTCTATTGAAACACATGTAATTGTATCTCAGTCGCGTAGCCAGGGTGATCAAAGACACAAGACGGGTTCAACAAAGGCAAATTAAAAGGCATATTCAAGTGAGTAAAATTTCAATTTTCCATCTGATAGAACAGACTGAAGTCATCGCTTTACTTTTCCTCAGGGAATTGTCAAAGTATGGCTATTGCATCTTTACGTTCGCCGTGCATTACTGGTGCCGTTTCTTTAGCCTCCTCGTCGTCACTGGTGTCGCATGGTCGGGTCTCGTCTTCAGGGAAACTGGCGCATATTTTCTCCTCAGTCCGGGCAGCTTATCTCTCCAAGTTGCCATCGTGTGTCATGAAAGCATCAAGCGTCTAACTATCAACATCCTATGGCGGCCGGATATTATTAGTTTCGGTTGCGTCGTTGTCGGACGAGACAAAGCCAGCCTTTCGGTAGCAGTTGGAGATAAATGTGTGCTTGATAGTGCGCCAGGCCTTAGAGTAAGTGGACGGTATCTAGTTGGGTCCGACTTCACGCAATGCCGTTGGCTAACAGCGTCATCTTGTCGATGTTTTCGATGATCTTGCGCACGATCTGGCTTCGGCAGTTGGTAATTAATTAATCCTTTCATCCCTACCGCTATGGCCTATTCGACAATTAATGTGTGATTTGGTCAACAGCTTTTACCTGGACAGCTGTGAAACCATTTATCTCTAATTGATAGGTCGCTCGCACCGTAGTAAACAACATGACCTTGGGCGTGATACAGTGAAGTTTTAACAAAGGTGTGCTTGGTAGGATAATCGCGCTATTCAAATAAATGAAGTTGCTTATTTATTCTAGTGTAATACGTGGCGGATTTTCAATAGATTTAATAGAAAATGGTTTTGGATTTCAGCATCTTATTCAATAAAACGAAATATTCAATAATGTGACATTCAATTAAGTGGCGGGCACTGTAGTAATTACAAGAATATGCAAAGGAGATACGGATCAGAGATTTTAGCCATTGACATGGGTACAGTTATCTGCAAAAACCAGATTCTTGAAAAACACTTTGACCGCTATGTTGAAGCTCTTGATGAAAAATATCTTTGCACCTGAACTTTTGTATAGAAGGATGACAGAGTTGCCAAGTTCATTGATAAAGAAAGTTAGATACAGTAGATTCAGAGTTTAATAAATACTGCATTCAATTCATTTTCAGTGGACTGCAAAATGATGTCACTTCACATATTTCAAGCATAATATGATATTTGAAATACACAAGAACTCAGTGACTTATATTAATTCAAACATACTGAATTAATAAAAAAGAACACGATAACAGTGCTATAATTTGCTAAATATATATACAAATATCAAACATTATCTTTTTAAATATAACCATGTAAAGGATATCGGATAATGTTTCACTTGTGTTTGTAAATAAAAGCTTCAGGTCTCTCATTAAAGTCATTGTCTGTATGTGATTGTACAACTTCTGATGATGTAACTTGTTATTACTCATAGAAAAGAATGCTGGTATCTTTCCAGTTTCCTAAGTGACATTATCAGTTGAGGTTTTCTGTTTTATTGAGCATGTTTTAATTTTGATATGTGGTAGAATTACCATTTGTTTTCATTTGAAAGTTGTCTCTTGTTGAAGATGATAACTATAAGATATGTTGCCATCATTTTCATACTGACTCTTGAACATGTGAATAACTTGCATATAACTGTTATTTAACATTTTCATACTGACTTTTGAACTTGTGAATAACTTGTACATAACTTTCATTTAACATCATAGTAATTATGTTCCCAAAATGATTTTGGGGGAAGCATGTACATGTAGTCATTGTTGTGTCTGTCTGTCCGTCCGTCGGAGCTCATATCTCCTATACCTTTATTCAGAATTTGATCATACTTCACCAAAATGTAATTTAGGTTAAGGGCTTTTGAAGAAAAGTCACTCAAGGTCATTTCTTAAAGGTCAAGGTCACTTGTTAACTATGACTTAAAATTACTTAAAAATCCATGAAGTACTTATATCTCCTACAGTTTTCGTCAGAATTTGATCATATTTCACAAAAATGTTAATTAGGTTAAGTGCCTATGGACAAAGGTCACTCAATGTCAATACTGAAAGGTTAAGGTCACACTAAAGAGTTTTATTTTATAACTAATTAAGGTCAAGCTTACTCATTTAAGTTTAAGATACTGTGATCACCTGTTGTTCTACAGTTGACTCAATTGGATATCCATATGATACATTGAGATGTGAAATGGTCATCAATTAATGCAATGATTTCCTATGCATTGAGTCATTCAATACATTTTGAACTTGTCAAGCTTAATACTTAAAAAGTCTTTCTTTTCAACAAAAATTATTTTTCACCAAGGTCAACTTATTAACACCATAGTTTCCCTGTTTGACATCATATTGTGTCAATAATTTAAGATGTATTGTACCGGTACTTGCTTTTATAATAAAATTTTAAAATGAAAGTCTATCTTGTGTCTTAGTCATAAAACTCAACTTGAATTAATTGAATAGAATGGATACAATGAACAGACACGTACACAAGAACAATGTATCAATGTTATCTTGTAATTGCTACATGACAAACTGCTCAATCTTTTACCCAGTTGCAACTATCGGTGCCTTTGCCAAATGACTTGGTACACCCAAGTTGAATGTAACTGAGCTGTGACACATGTTTACACAAATTCATCGACCATCTGTTCTTTTTTCTAATTATTATAACTCTCGGTGACCCTGAGGACTTTCAATCCTTTGATTTTATATCTAAAACATGAACACTGTATAAATTTATCTGGATATAAATGCTTTTCAATTCTAAATTTGTATGACACAACAGGACGTTAGATAAACACTCCGATCGCGATAGAAGTGAAATTAATTAGTCAAGCGCGAGGTATATACAAAGGCGGCTGGCAACATTTGAAATGGAGAACAGTGAGTTGAAAAATCATGCAGGTTTCAGAAATTTGGCTGCAATTAATGTACAATTTACTAAAGACGTTAAATACATTAAATACGTAATAGATATATATTTCTGCGTATACAAATTAAACGCATATAAGGATTATTACTTGTGTTTTATCGTGTACTGTATACACCATTCTTTTATCAAGAAATAAGATTCTTTAACATCTAATGCACCGGTACTATGATCCGGTAATCCGGAAAATCCGTTTATCCGGACAAATCGGCCGGAGTACCTTATTTGGAGAAATCTTAGTAGAACGCTTGTAACACCCGCGATGAAGGCCTAATTTAACATAAAAGCGTCAATATGGAAACCAATCGCGCGGTCTCCTAAATATATATAATAATATAAATAATGTAATGATAATATATTTAGATATAAAATTCAGTTTAAAAAAGAACAAATAAAATATTTCATAGAATCCTAAATATAGACTGGCAATGCGTGTCAAAAGATCTTAAAATATCTAGACAGGTGACCACCAATTCATAACGAGGCTGACCTAGGTTCAAGTGACGCGTTATCAGTTATTTTTATCTCACTGGATTTCGTTTTGTTCATTCATTTAACTTAGAATCAACAAATAGCGACAAAAATCAATTGCATCCTCAAGGCTAAACATCACGAGCCTCTTGTAAATTGCATCAGGTACTGTATACCTATGCTGTGTATGCAACTGTAGACGATTTTAAAAATATCTATACCCAGTGTGTACAGCTTCTTATCTGCCCTTACCGCCTGTGCTATAAAAATAACACTTGCTGGACAGGGAATAGCCTCTACGAAATGGCCGTGGTGACTTGTCTCTTCTTGCAGCCATAGCAAGCAAGGGCAAGTAACTCCAGCCCATCTTAAACAAGCATAGCTTTTTAAAAGCTGAGGTTGCAATCAGAATAGCAGTAAATTTTCAAGATGTTGGTCACAAAGCCAAATAGCTTTATGTAAAAAGGAATTACTTGTTTTTGAATCCATTTTTATTTGCACAGTTGTGAATTTTCCTCTAAAATTTCTAAAGCCACGTCTCATTTTTGCCTTATTAGGAAAGTAGCATGTGTATATATCACATGGTCTTCCCCATAATTGGAAAAGTTCCCACTATGGTATAAAAAATGACAGCCGAGAAAGTTTTCCAATCGCCTACAAAATTTAATGCAGATGTGAAAGATGATAGCATGGATTAAGACAGAATTTTAGATTGAATGCATGAAAGATAAATTAATTAGATCTCACATGTGAAGATTTTATTCCAAATAAACCAATAAAGTGCGATTGTGATTCACAATTGGCTTGCATCATTACGGCGAACGGCATGGGGTTGTAGCCTGCACGTACAATAAACGACCGAATAATAACTAGTGTGTTAGGACAATATATAGAAGCTGTTGGCCCTTGTGTCAGTGTTAGTTGCGTATACAAAAACTGTAACCTAGACCATATATTAAAACAAATTAAGCATAAGGCTTCCATATTTTACCTTATTAGGTAACAACTCGTAAATTTCTATCTTTGTAAAAAAGGCAATGGTGTTCGATTGTTTTCACATGTACATTCTTTTTGATAAGACTTTTGACATATTTCTGGAAGAATGACGTAAAGATCAATAAAATGTTATTATGATGTCGAAATCAATACCACTTATAACCCTTGACTTCCTCATGACAACGGACCCCATCAAGAAACTGTTTACCATACATCTTACTTTGTGACAAAGCCCCACCGGAGAGCTATGTTGCCCACTGACAACTTTCATTCACATTTTGATATTATATAATATATGGCTGTTGCTCCTTAAGCTTTTATTTTTGGGTCGCCCCCTTATCAGGGCGACCCATTGTTATAGTAGAGATCAGACTTTCGGAACCTTGACTCTTCCTCTCTTTGAAAAGTCAAAAACGAAAGGTTACGAAAAACTAGGATTTACCTCTTTACTACTCGTTCAACATATGCGCCACCAAATGTAGTTCTCATGATTCAGTACTATGTTGTGATGTTGAATTTACAAAGTCGTTTAGCACATCAAATGTTGACAGTATTGGTTAATGATTAAGTAGTACCAGGTGAAACGAAGAGTATCATTCTTCTTTAATGCGTATGAATTTGAGTACAAAGCATATGGAAATTCCCCAGAATGTTTGGCGCGTTTTTTCTATACAATAAATAGTAGCCGAGAAGAAGACAGGTGATCGAGATAGCTAGCTGACAGTGGAATAATTTTCGAGAAATAGTAAGTGTTTTGTCAATTCTTATTGATACATTGTGTATATACTAGTATTGTTTTGCTGTAGAAACTTTTTATAATTGTTTTTTGATGTTGTAAGACGTAAATTTTGAACCGTAGGGCTAGTTCACTACAACGCATTGCAGAATGCAGTAGTCAGTACGGCGTTGATTACACGCCACGGTACCCTAACGCCGTCGAGTTTGGCTATATTTGAACTTCTTAGAATTGTTTTTGTCTTTAAATGTTGTATGACTAGTAGATGCCGAACCGGAGGGCCAGTTCACAACAACGTATTGTAGTACGCCATTATTGTTGATGGGTACACGATTTACGGAAATGCCCCTACAAACAACCAAAATGCCCTTCATATTTTATTTTATTGACATAATTTAATTGGTTAAGAAGTGATTCATTAGATTTCAAGCACGTTTATTTATTTATTTATCAAGATATTTAGTCCTGATTCCCTCTGATTTCCACCAAATTGTCTTTATATAAAGCTTCCCATAATTAAATATTATCAAAATTTTAAAAAATGACAACAATTGAAAACTTCTAAAAATTATTTAATGATCAATTATCAAAACAATAATTATGAGAAGTTAGTCTTGAACAAGACCAACAGATGATTAACTTTTATTATAGACATATTAAGTACAGTTATCTACCCCTTTGATCCATATAATCAGGGGTGTTATATACGTCCCTGATATAATTATCATGAATCTGAAAAAAGAACGTGATTGATTGATTGAAAAAAGAAAAACTCGTAATATTACTTAAAAAAAACTAAACATATTGTAAGAGTTCTCTTCCATGTAATAAAATTGATTTACACTATGAGGACACAACTAAAATATATTACACATTAAAAGATACATATTTGTACGTATTCTACTCTGTTTTATTCATATTTGTATGTTAAAGCAACAATTATTCAGATATAAGGGGCATTTCGGTATATGTGTGGCATTTCGGTAAATCGTGCTAGCGATTGTTGATTAACTGTTTCAGTGGAAATTAGGTCAGCATGTATATGTATAATGTCCTGTTCATGCAGACAGGATCATGTTTGTATGTGGTGGCAGTCATAATAGAGCCATTATCTTGAATTTTCCAAGATGAAATACAACAGATTTTTATAGAACTATTAGAAGAGTTCTGGGTTTTTGAATTCCAGATTAAGTCATATCTGTATTCAAATTCTCTTGCTATAAAAGTGTGTAAGAGCAATTTCATATTTAACTGGTCGTTGTCGAAGTCGGACATCAGAGTATTTATAACCAGCATTCGAAACATTTGGGGTAAAGCATCAAACATTATCATAGAGAGCAACGAGCATTCTGATAGGAATTTTGGTAAAAAGGAATTATTAAGATATTTCGTCATTGAAAAGTAGATTTTGAATACATGTTTTACACATTTCCAATCGTATTTTATAAGAAACCCCCTTTAGAATTGATACAGAAGAGTATGAAGTTGTATTAACACTAATGATAAACCCCACGTTTTACCCCAAGTGACATGGCCAGACTCCTCGGGTATTTGCATGTATGTAGACCAATGGAGACCATGACCTCATGCCGACTTCGAGAATAGTACTTCTTCCATTATGTAATGTACTGAAAGTTTGAGCCTTATAATTCATATACTAGGCACTAGTGGTAACTACTTTGCAAATTTTCTTTAACCATAAAGCTGTAGAATAACTGGTACATGTATAAAGTGCATAAAGAATATATGTTATGTAGAGTTCTCAGAACTGTCTGCACATAAGGTTGTGGTATATCTAGTTAGATTATTAATTCTTATCAAAATCTTCTTCAGAATAAGTCAACCAACAATGTCATGGTAAAACAAACCTGTACCTGTGAGAAATATCATCAAAGATGAGACAACACTGTAACTGTTGCACTGTGGAGGGAGGCTGTTATTGCAGATGTCACACTTAGAGACTATATATATATAGTAGTAACATGTATTGTGGCTAATACTTAACCTGGTGAGGTCACACTCTTGATAACACAGTATTCAACTGTGCAGGTAAGAATGAGACATATTAGATAGATATCTTTTAACTTTTTAGTTTGTCAGGTTGTCATCACTCGACAAAGTTCACTTAATTGTAGCTGAACATACATACTTCTTTAGGCATAATAACACAATTACATTAAAGTTAGATGTGTTTATAATTGTATTTTTTGTCAGGTTTAAGTTCCAGATTATTGTCAATATTTTTTGTCATACATATAGGATATTACAGTTTGTTCCATGAATATTGGTTATGAAGTTTTCAAAGTTTCTCAAATCAGTAGAAAATATTGCATTTTCAATCAACAGAGCTGCATACTTGATGTCTGATAATAAAGGATGAAAAACATGCATGGATAATTAACGATAATGATTATATTAATTCATTTAGATTAATTTGAGTTAGTTCAATTTTCAGAAAACATCTGCTCCAGAAACCAACAAGATAGTGGAAATTATAGGAATATGCAAGGGAGATACTGATAAGAGATTTTAGCCATTGACATGGGTACAGTTATCTGCGAAAACCAGATTCTTAAAAAGCACTTTGACCGCTATGTTGATTAGCTCTTGATGAAAAATTTCTTTGCATCTTAACATTAGTATAGAAGGATGACAGAGTTGCCAGGTTCATAGATAAAGAAAATTAGATCCAGTATTCTACGTTTAACAAATTCTGCATTCAGTTCATTTTCAATGGACTGCAAAGTGATATCACTTCACATATTTCAGGCATAATATGATATTTGAAATACACAAGAACTCAGTGACTTATATTAATTCAAACATACTGAAAACATGAGAACAATGCCATAATTTGCTAAATATATATACAAATATCAAACTTTATATTTTTTAAATATCATCATGTAAAGGATATCAGATAATGTGTTTGTGTTTGTCTCTTGTGTTTGTAAGTAAAAGCTGCAGGTCTTCAGGTCTCTTAATAAAGTCATCGTCTTTATGTGAGTGTACATTGTACAACTTTTGATGATGTCAGTAATTTGTTATTACTCATAGGAAAGAATGCTGGTATCTTTCCAGTTTCCTAATTGACATTATCAGTTGAGGTTTTCTGTTCTATTGAAGCTTTTAAACGTGTTTTGGTTCTGATATGTGGTAAACTTACCATTTGTTTTCATTTGTGAGTTGTTTCTAGTTGAAGATGATAACTATAAAGATATGTTGCCATCATTTTCATACTGATTTTGGACATGTGAATAACTTGCACTTAACTTTCATTTAATCATAGTAATTATACTCACCCCAAAAATTTCCGGGGAGCATATATTTGTTGTCGTGTCTGTCAGTCTGTCCGTCTGAACTCATACCTCCTATACCTTTTATCAGAATTTGATCATATTTCACCAAAATGTTATTTTGGTTAAGGGCTTTTGGACAAAGGTCACTCAAGGGCTTTTCTGAAAGGTCAAGGTCACTTATTAACTATGACTTAAAATTCCATGAAGTACTTGTATCTCCTACACCTTTCGTCAGAATTTGATTATACTACACCGAAGTGTTAATTAGGCTAAGGGCATTTGGACAAAGGTCACTCAAGGTCATTTCTGAAAGGTTAAGATCACGATAAAAAGGTTTTTTTCATAACTAATCAAGGTCAAGCTTACTCATTTTAGTTTAAGATACTGTGATCACCAGTTCTACAGTTGACTCGATTGGATATCCATATGATACACTGAGATTTGAAATCGTCATCAAGTAAGACAATGATTTCCTGTGTATTGAGTCATTCATTTCCGTCATTATTGCTGTGCTTCATAGAGCATCCATCAGTTTAACTGATTTTTTTTGTATATGAATTGAGTCATCAATTACCAACATGATAAGTATAAGTGTCGTTCGGGAGCATCCATCAGTTTTACTGATACTTGTATTTTTTGTATGGAAAAAGCTGGAGACATTTTCTCATACTTGCAGCTATGGATATGAGTTTGATATGTTCAGTAGTATCATTCTGTGTTTGTTCATGTAGTATTTAGTTATCATCATTACCTGCAGTAGTTTTTATCCATACCATGTAAATAATTTACCTAACAGAATTTTCAAGCCAGATACAAGATACCGTTTACAATTTAAGATTGTCAAAATTAAGGAAATTAATCAGGATTCACATTTCATATTTACTCTTTGTCATGCATATTAACACACCCAGATTTTTTTTAGTATTGGGGAAGTTGTTGTTTATTCTAGTCATAATACTTTTTATTTCAACATATATTAATTTTCACTAAGGTCAACTTGTTAACACCATAGTTTCCCTGTTTTACATCATATTGTGTAAGTAATTGAAGATGTATTGTACTTGTTTTTAGAATAAAATGTTAAAATGAAAGTCTATCTTGTGTCTTAGTCATAAAACTCAACTTGAATTAATAGCATAAAATGGACACAATGAACTGACACATACACAAGAGCAATGTATCCATGATGCCTTGTAATTGCTACAGCTATGCTCACAACAAATTGCTCAGTCTTCTACACAGTTGCATCTATCGATGCCTTTGTCAAAGGATTTGGGTACACATAAGTTAAATGTAACTGAGCTATTACATGTTTACACAAATTCCTCGACCATCTGTTCTTTTCATCTAATTAACTCTTGGCGACCCTCAGTCCTTTGATTACTTTATTCCAAAAATGATCGGAATTCAGCAAAAAAGATGAACACAACACAACTGGTCAATTTCTGCTACTTTTGACAGCTTTAAATGAAATTTAGCTCGACGCCTTTGTGGCTGTTCAAGCCTTTGATTTTTTCATTGTTTCCTTTGTAAAATAAAAAATCATTGCTATTTTTAAACCGGTTCTTTCATCCAATTTCCCAATTGCAGTTAAACCTATGTCTACTTTAGAATACATGTGCATGTACTTATAAGTAATACACAATTCAAATCCCACTCATTCAATTTTAATTTTTACGGTCTTTAAAATGAAATTTGGGGCCATTTAGTTTATGACTTGTCTGTGGCATAAAGTTAGATTAATCTTGGCTATATCTTTGAAACGTAAAACAGACTAAAATTTACAGTCATACTCGAGTAATGAAGCCACTTAAAATGTAACCAAATTCCATAATTGTGATTTTAACAGTGCATACATAGCCAGAATTGTTGTTTGTGTCGTAACTTCTTCCTTTTAATTTGAAGGGGATAATATTTTACACAATTATAGTCCTAAAGGTGTGTCATTACCTTGAACCAAGGTGATATCTACAATGCCAATGTCACAGTGCACACAGTCAGAATTCTTGTCTGGGCCATAACTTCTTCCTGTTACGTTGCTGGAAGACTATATTTTACACAATAATGTCCATGACCCAAGGATGTGTAATGACCTTGAGCCAAGACCATATCTACAATTTCAAGATCAGAGGGCACACAAACTAGATTGTTTTCATTGGTTATACCTCAAAGTGCACAAGTGGGACATCCATTACCAGGAATGTATTTTAGGATGAATTATTGCATGTTTCAACTTTGTTGCTGTGAGGGGTATTTGTCCCATTAAGACAGCTGTAGTTCAGTCTACGCGAAAGTTTAAATGTTTTACAGGACCACAGGTCTGGTGAAAATAGAAATTCTACCAGACCTGGAGCCATTTTACCACACCGTCAAATTTTGTGTGATCTTGATGTCATGTATGATATATCCAACTCATTTGTTATTAAAATAATAAAACAGAACTTTAAAGATTCGAAATTGAATTTATTCATTTATTCATCTTGTGAAAACATGGTTAAAATATTCCATAGCCTTTTCCTGGCCAGACACATCACTTATAGTGGTAGTAGTCTTCCTCTTCCCCCATCCCCCCCCCCCCCCTCGACATAATTTAGTTTGAAATACATTCAAACTTTCTTGTGGTGACCTTCGATTCACAATCGCGCTAGCTCTCACTAACTACTGCAATCGCAAGATAATATCGGCGGTCATACTTAAATACGTCTGCAGAGAAAAGTATACGCCTGCAGCTTCTAAACATTATGTTAGCCTATGTTACAAAATTGATACATGTGAATAAAGATGATACATATTTATGCAATTACATACTTTGGTTTGATATGAACGATATATTAACACAAGTTATCCAGGTTTATATCATCATGACATCGATTATGCAGGTGTATCCTAATATTTAATCATTGATATCTTGTGTCAATCCAATAATTATCAGAGACATATATATATGTGTGTGTAAATATGTCTCTGTAATTATGATATAAAACTTTTATATGTCATTAAGATATATAAATCAAGTTTAAATATGGTTTTATTAAATATTTGGACCGGCATTGGCTTTTACGCTTCCGGACGTAACAACGGAGAAAACACATTTCAGAAAGGACTAGGATGTAGTTTTAATCAAAATTGTAATAGAAACCTCTTGTAGGTAATCGTTTATAAAGAAAACTGAATAAAGCTATTTTGATTTAAAGACAAACTTTCGATTTACGTACCGGACCGCCGGTCCCGTTTCCGGAAAAAAAAAAATACCAACCCGACTCAAAATTTACCGGCAAAAACTGATAGTCCGATGACTTTCGCGTAGACTGGTAGTTGAATCTAATTTTCAATGTTGATTTTTTTTTCAGGATTCTCAAGAAGGAAACTCTTTGACAATCTAGAAACAAATTCACTGTTATGTCACAGTGATAAATTGTTAAGCAACAACATGCTTGAAATGGATGCCATAGGTAAAATCATTAAAATCCATTATACTAAAAGTTAAATGCTGTTGTGTCAATTACTTGATTTAAGTGGTGCTTGTAATTTAATATCAATGCTCAGTAAAAACCTGAAAAGTTCAATAACAAATAGGGACAATGTCATGTATTCTAATGATTTTTATGCTCCTGCCAGGTATGGCTTGAAAAATGCTATTTTGGTGAAGGGCTTTTGGACACAGGTCATTCAAGGTAATTTTTGAAAGGTCAAGGTCATGATAAAAAGTGTTGTTCTACAGTTGACTCAATTGGATATCCATATGATCCATTGAGATTTGAAATCGTTATGAATTAATACAATAATTTCCTATATATTGAGTCATTCATTTCCTTCATTATTGCGATGCTTCTTGGAGCATCCATCAGTTTTACTGCTCTTTTGTATAGGAATTGAGTCATCAGTTTTCTGCATAATAAGTATAATTGTCATGTGGAGAGCATTCATCAGTTTCACTGATACTCTTGTTTGCTGTCTTTTTATAAACAAAGTTTTTTTTTCTAGGACCCTCATGTAATATTAGAACATAATCCAATACAAGACATGATTTTCTTCTCATAAGCTCCAACTTTCATAACAAATATGTCTGAAAAAATATTTTAAAGAACAAATAAATTTGTGTATAAACTTAAAAAAACCCCTTTCTAACGAAATTTGAGTCTAAAATATGACATGATCTTGACCTTGAAGTCATTAATCTTGACAAGTTTTTAAGGTTATCAGGCAAGGTTATTAACACCAAACATGTCCCTGCATTAACATCCAACAATTTCATTCATACTGACTGTATGAAAAAAGAGGAGTTACTGGCTCAGAAGTCACCATGGAACTATACAGTATAGATCTAAATTGATTTGAATAAATGTAATACGTGAGCATTCGGATGTGAAATTTCTGTAGCAACCACTTTTGAGTATGAAAGTAAAGTGAAGCTGTTGATTCCACCACAAATATTTTCAATTGCTTTAATTAACATATATGGCTATGTATTTTGTTTGCACAAAACCTATGGTTTTTACTACTTTATTGATTGATTATTGTTTTATCTCATTCCACAATTATTTCCTGTATATGGTGATGGCATATGCCCGAAGCATTGCATAGAAATTCATACCTTTAGAATGACCTCACCCGAAGCAATGAGGGATCTTTTACTTGCCAAACGTACCGCGAAATGGGACCTTGGCTTTTACTCTGTCATCCAAAAGAGAGAACAAGTGTGTGCTGTTCAAACCCGGGACCTTTTGGTTACAAGTCAAACACCTCATCCACTGGGCCACACCGGCTTCGTTAATGCTTTAACATACTAGATATTTAAACTTGAAAATGGTCAAAAGTGAAGAAAGATTTGTCTTTAATTCACTATTTATTTTCATTTTTTCTGATTTCTGGCTTACTTTGACTTGATATGACGAGTATTTCATGTATATGGTGATGGCATATGCCCAAAGCATTGCATAGAAATTCATACCTTTACATCGAACTTATTTGACAGTTTTGAAAGAGTGCCAAAAAGACCAACCTTGTTAGCTTGGCAGCTAAAATGCAGTTTGCCTCTCCCTCACCCTAAAAAACTTCATTTTCAACTTTTGTGCATTAATTATACCAATCATAGGGGAAATCAAGAAAGTCTATGACGTGCTGGCCAGCTGAATTTGATTCTTACTGAGAATTAATATCAAGATCCTACATAAGTTGATATCTTGTTTGTCAAGCACCTCATCCACTCGGCAACACCGGTTTCTTTAATGTTTTAACATACTAGACAGGGAATAAACTTAACAGAAATTTTTACGAGCCACATTGAAACCATTCAAAAATTGCAAGAAAAAGTAATCAATTAATTATTCTGAATTTTATTACATTACACATCAATTTCTCTTCATATTTACTGTTTCTCCAATTAGAATTTAAAACAATTTAACATATCGTCATAATCCATATCGGATTCATATTCATCTCCATCCTTCCGTATTTCCATCATGGGATCGTCATCATGTCCGCCTGTGTCACCAATATCAATTTCACAGGTCTCTTCGCTCTCCTGACCATTACCAACTACTTACATACTCCTTGAAGTAATTGTACAGTTCTGTTGGCGATACATTTCGTTTCATGGGAACGGCGAAAAAAGTTCCCAACTGGGCTTGTCGAGCCATCATTCAAAGGTCAAAGAAAGGTAATTAATGAGAGCCGTGATTGGCTGATGTGGTGTAGGAAGAGAGGGACTAGTATTTTAATGTATTAGGAGCTGTGATTGGATGAAATTATTTGATCTATGTATAAATAAAGATTGATTCTCCATATAGATAACAGGGATCAACAGCTTTCTCAAGGAGAGAGGTCATAGAAATTTATGTAAGGGAGCTCAAATCCTTGATCAATAGGAATCCCGACTAACGGTCAGAGGGGACGACGAAAAGGTTTGGACAAGGCCCGTCATGAGGTCCCAACCGCCCTGTTAGTCAGGAATCAACGCTCAAGTAAAAGTCTGCATTGGGTTGTAGAGGGACCCAATACAAGATCTATGGTCTTAGCGATGATCTCGGGGTCATACTGTCGATGTCAAAGGCGTTAGAACCAGCCGATATGAAATTATCGGAACCTTTGACCCTCCTTAGTTTGTACACTAGATCATTGTAGAAATTGGGATGGGAAATTCCTCTGGATACATATTGTTGAAAAGTAACATTTCCGAATTTAGATAAAATGTCTGAATAAGATCTATAAAATTTACCAGAAGTTTTTCTTAAGTTTATAATATCTACAACCCTGAGGAAGAAGTTTAAAAGTAATCTGAGACTTTTTTTCATGAAAATTCAATATGTTAGTGCAGGCTCTAGCAGACCGAACCAATTGACTAATATAAATACCATATGATGGGAGTCTGGGGACATCACCATCTAGATAAGGGAAATTTACAATAGGAAATCCAAAGTCATCACGTTTATCATATATGTTGGTATGAATATTGTTGTTAATAATTTTAATATTTAAGTCCAAAAAAGGTGTGTCCTGGTCGGAAGTATTGGCTTTGTTTAATTGAAGTTCAGATGGATAAATGTCAGGTATCAATAAGGTCGAAACGTTTAGAAGTTTGAATAGAATGCATAAAGTCTCTCTCATAACAGTATAAAAATAAATCTGCAATAAGGGGAGCGCAGTTAATGCCTATAGGAATCCCAATAATCTGTTGATAAGTCTTGCCGTTAAATTGTACATAGATATCATTCATCAAAAATATGATGGCATTACACAACTCAGTATAAGTCCAATATTTATAATGATTATATTGTTTGTTAGAGAAAAATCCAGATGTAACTAAAGTACAGAGGTATGATTTAGACTCTCTGTTGAAACACCAGCGTATGAGAGACATCAATTTGGTTTTGATTAAGTCATGAGGTAAAGAGGTATATAGTGTCGAAAAAACAAAAGTAGAAACGTTATTAGTCTCAAAATGTCTAAAACAGAATTTTTCAATGGTTTCGTTGGAATTTTTGATAGTCCAAAAGTAATTGAAGTTACTGTTGTTAAAGACAGCATTATAATACTTGATAACTTGGTGTTTAACTGCAGTAAGAGCGGAGGTAACATGTTTAGAAAGCACAAATGTAGAGCAATGACTAGAATTAGATATAAAACTTGATTTATATGGATTTTTGTGTAGTTTGGGAAGCCAATACATTGTTGGAAGATCATTTTTATCAATGCTTAAATTGAAATCACACATAGCTTTACAGTGGACAGATAAGATCTTGTCTTTAAACAATGGGGTTTCAACATACGTAGAAGTAGAGTTCAATTCCATTTTAAGAACTGAAATATAGTATATTTTTCAAACAATGATAATGTTATTAGCTGCTTTGTCAGGTAAGAAGAGAGAAGTATTATATAAATCAGCCATTTTCTTTTTTATAGACTGGATTGGTATATAATGTTGTTGTTTGAATAAATGGGGATTATTTGTAAAATTATCGATGCGAATATCAATAATTTTTAAGATTTCACTTTTCCAGTCATTCAAGGCATGTATTTTGACACCTTCTTTTATACACCATCGTTTACAATAAATGTTTAATGCTTCTTCAGTATTATCCCGGCATTTGGTAAACTCTATCTTGGAAGGTAATCTATACTTTGGCCCATTATTAAAAAATGAACGTAAATATTTATCTGAAATAGAATTCAGATCACCTGTAATAATATGGCACGCAGGCTGATAAAGGAATTTAGAATTATAGCTTGAGCAGGACGAATGAATAGAGTCACGAGAATTTAGATTAGATGTGACTGCATTGTAATTAAATATAAGATTTCTAATAGATGTTTTGTATTGATAGCAAATCAGAGGCGGTTCAAGATTCTGTAAATACTGAGGAATTTTAGATTTGACTCTATGATCACGAAAAATATTAGAAATATTTAGCAGATCTAAACCTTTAATTACAAATGTAATCTTGATAAATTGCGATTTTGGAGGAAACGATGGTATACGTGGTAAAAGTTTGTAATATGAAAATGCTATATTCATTTTAAGTCTAAATCAATCCGTTTAACGTAACCTTAATATATCAGCCTCATCTAGGATAGGTTTTAATCTGGTGACCGGAATACATGATAATGCATGTAGAAGTTCGTGACGACCATTATTTCTGGCAACCCGCAGTAGATCGTTTAATGACCTTTTTAACCTACCATATGTTCTGCGGTTGCCATTACGGCAACGACCGTGCGACCTGTGTTTCCTCTTAACGTCTGGTCTTAGTAAAAATATATTGATATTATTATGGTATGGTATGGTTACCTTGTTGAAAAATTTGGTCATTGAGACCAAGGGGATATGAGGTTTGCAGATGTTTAATCGAATAAAGTTCAGCCTTTAAACGTCGTTTTTAGCTCACCTGAGGCGAAGGCTCAAGTGAGCTATTGTGATCAATCACCGTCCGTCGTCCGTCATCTGTTGTCCGTCATTAGCTTTTCTAGATTTTGGATTTCTTCTCAAGAACGGCTGCACAGAATTTCACCAGACCTCATAGGAAGTAAGTACTCGAGGTCCTCTACCAAGTTTGTGTTTTTCGTGCCCTTCCGTAGTTCAAGATGGCCGTCATTGGCTCTGATTGGTTGACACATTTTCGACTTCTTCTCCAGAACTGCTACACAGAATCACCAAACCTCATAGGAAGTAAGTACTCATGGTCCTCTACCAAGTTTGTTTTTTTTTTTTTTTCGTGCGGATCCGTTATCCAAGATGGCTGCCATTGGCTCTGATTGATTAACACATTTTCGACTTCTTCTCCAGAACCGCTACAAAGAATTTCACCAAACCTCATTGGAAGTAAGTACTCGAGGTCCTCTACCAAGTTTGTGTTTTTCGTGCCCAACCGTAATCGAAGATGGCTGCCATTGGCTGTGATTGGTTGACACATTTTCGACTTCTTTTCCAGAACCACTACACAGAAATCACCAAACCTCATAGGAAGTAAGTACTCATGGTCCTCTACCAAGTTTGTTTTTTCGTGCGGATCCGTCATCCAAGATGGCCGCCATTGGCTCTGATTAGTTGACACATTTTGGACTTCTTCTCTAGATGCCCTGCACAAAATTTCACCAAATTTCATAGGAAGTAAGTACTCGAGGTCCTCTACCATGTTTGTATTTTTGGTGCCGATCCGTAATCCAAGATGGCTGCCATTACCTCCGTGGTTGACACATTTTGGATTTCTTCTCCAGAACGGCTGCACAGAATTTCACCAAACCTCATAGGAAGTAAGTACTCGAGGTCCTCTACCAAGTTTGTGTTTTTCGTGCCCATCCGAAGTCCAAGATGGCCGTCATTGGCTCTGATTGGTTGACACATTTTCGGCTTCTTCTCCAGAACCGCTACACAGAAGTCACCAAACCTCATAGGAAGTAAATAGGCAAGGTCCTCCACCAATTTTGTGTTTTTTCATGCCGATCTATTATTCAAGATGGCCGCCATTGGCTCTGATTGATTAACACATTTTCGACTTCTTCTCCAGAAGCGCTGCACAGAATTTCACGAAACCTCATAGGAAGTAAGTACTCGAGGTCCTGTACCAAGTTTGTGTTTTTCGTGCCGATCCATAATCCAAGATGGCCGCCATTGTCTCTGATTAGTTGACGCATTTTGGACTTCTTCTCCAGAACTGCTGCACTGAATTCCACCAAACATATGGGAAGTAAGTACTCAAGGCCCTCTACCAAATTTGTGGGTTTTTTTTGTGCCCATCCCTAATCCAAGATGGCTGCCATTGGCTCTGATTGGTTGACACATTTTCGACTTCTTCTCCAGAACGGCTGCACAGAATTTCACCAAACCTGATAGGAATTAAGTACATAAGGTCCTCTACCAAGTTTGTGTTTATCATGCCGATCTGTAATCCAAGATGGCCGCCATTGGCTCTGATTGGTTGACACATTTTCGATTTCTTCTCCAGAACGGCTGCACAGAATCTCACCAATCCTCATAGGAAGTAAATACTCAAGGTCCTCTACCAAGTTTGTGTTTTTCGTGCGGATCTGTAATCCAAGATGGCCGTCATTGGATTTGATTGGTTGACACATTTTGAAATAAAACGACTGCACAAAATATCACCAAACCTTATAGAAAGTCTTGTAGAAAAAAGCAAAATTTTCTACTGAAATGAGCTTTCATTTTATTGTAAATAAGCAATTTGTGTTCAGGTGAGCGATATAGGCCCATTTGGGCCTCTTGTTTCATTTCAGATTTAGTTTCTTTAGGTAGATTTGTTAAGCTTTCAATAGGAGTAATAATAACGTTATCAATATTGTGATTATATTTGATGAAGTGATTGGAAAGAAAGTTTTTGTATTTACGTTTAGAATTATATCTGATTTTATATGAATGATTACGAAATCGGCTTTTCAATATTTGGGAAGTTTCACCTACATACTGAGCCCCACATCCCCTTTTATGTTGTAAGTGTTACCATAAACAGTAGATTTAATGGTGGACTTGCAAGAGATGTGATGGCAAGTAAGACATCTCTTAGCATTGCACAAAGAAATCTTAGAATACCCGCTGTGTTTAGATTTGATGGATTTTGAAATTATTTTGAATTGATTATAAGGATATATACCATTTGGTAATTAAAATATGGAGCGGTTGAATTCCAGCTGTGGTCAAGACTTTTTTTTTCGTATTTCTTCTAAATAAGTTTTCAAATGTTTCTCAACACTCAACATATGAATTGGGCCATTTTAAGTTGTATCTGGACAATATTTGAAACAATTGTTGTTCCTTACCCAGACTTGAAATCAGTCCACAAAAAGCCCGACCTAAAGAAAATGACTAACTTTTGCCTAGAATCACATCTTGCAGAGATGAAACAAAAAGGATAATATCAAAGTCACCTGAAAGTGCTGTTGTTTTTGATCTTGGTCTGAAATAAAATTTGACATATTTTGAACATTTGTTTTGACTTAGTCACAGTGATGCAAAAATGAATGAATTCTTCCTTCCTGCATGGCTGATCATCTAGATACTCAGGTGAGCGATATAGGCCCACTTGGGCCTCTTATTTGTTGTTTGTTTTTTTTTTTTTTTTTTGGGGGGGGGGGGGGGTTATTGATAAGCTGCATAGGTGTTACTTTTCCTTCAAGTTCTGCATTTTTTATGTCATTATTAACACTCAAAATATTCTTTTTCGACCCTTATGAACATAATCAATCACACAATGTTTTCCCTTCTCATAAGCTTCAACTTCTATAAGAAAAACTTTGAACAAACTTATTTCAAATAAATTTTTATATAAAATTGTAGACATCCACATTTGCAGCCAAATTTCAGTCTAAAATAAGACATATCCTTGACATTGAAGTCAACAAACGTGACAAAATTTTATGGTTATCATCCATAAAAGGAAACATTTACACCCAACATGTTCCTGCAAAGACATTCAACAATGTCAATCATACTGAATGTAGATGGAAGTTGATTTGAATATTCGTAATATGTGAGCATTCACATCTGAATTTGCTATAGAAACCATTTTTGATATAAAGATTTTAAAAGGCTGTTAAGTTCTCCACACATTTTCAATTAATTTAATTCACATTTAATTAGACATTTATCTTTGCACAAAACAATGGTCTTTACTACTTTAATAGATAATTAAACTTGAAAACAATCAAATCAAACAAAAATTTATCTTCAATTCACAATATTTTTCTGCTCATTTTTGACAAAGTTTGACTCGATATAACCAATTACCTAACTGAAACTATAACCTGACTTTGAATGCTTTTTTGCGAATTGGTAAGTACCAATCTGTGTCTTATGTCACTGCTCAGAGAAATTGCCAAATGACATAGCACTACTATATATCTTATGCATTTATTCTGAACACCTACTTGCGCGACAAAATATAGAACCCATGTTCCTTTATACATGTATTCATGGACAGCTGTCATGAAATAACATTTTCTTGGAGATTTCTTATTATTTGAAATATGTAGTAAGGTAATCATTTCAACTCAATCTGATTAAAACTATATCTTTATTCCGCTTGTCTATTTGGTCCATTGCGTATAAAGATTTGGTAAAACCCCATAAGGGGTCACTTTCTGGTAAAGCCGGCGTGTCCTAGCAGTATCACGCTGGACTCTTGATCGGGAGGCCAAGATTTGAGTCCCACTCTGGTCATGTCGGTGTTCTGTCTTTGGGATGAGACAGTAAAAATCGAGGCCCCATGTCCCGTTAAGACAGCTGTAGTTGAATCTAATTTTCAATGTTGATTTATTGCAGAAAGCAGAAGGAAACACTCTGACTATGTAGAAAGATGTACATTGTCATGTGATAAATTGTTAAGGATTATCTTGGTAACAGACGACATAGAGCTTCATACAGAGGTGTTAGAACGAGGTAAAATCAATAATATTGAAAGTAAAATGCTGTAGTGTCAATTCCTTGATTTAAGTTGTGGTGCTTGTAGTTTAATATCAATTCTCAGTAAAAACCTGAAAAGTTCAATAACCAATTGCGACAATGTCATGTATTTTAATGATTTTTATGCTCCCGCCAGGTATGGCACGAAATATGTTATTTAAGTGAAGGGTTTTTGGACACAGGTCATTCAAGGTCATTTCTGAAAGGTCAAGGTCATGATGAAAAGTGTTGTTATACAGTTGACTCAATTGGATAACCATATGATCCATTGAGTTTGAAATCGTTATGAATTAATACAATAATTTCCTATATATTGAGTCATTCATTTCTTTCATTATTGCGGTGCTTCTTGGCACATGGGTGACCTTACATTGAGAAATTCATTTCATAAGACGTAATTCGTAATAGACTACTGCAGTAGTAATACGTCAATAGGTAAAAGGGATGACTCGTATCACAGGGTTACCAACATCAAACCTCGATATCTCCGCTAATTTTTGCACGCTTTGACAAAAATCTGGTACCGATCGATCGGGGAGAGTCTCTTCTCTTTGTACAAGAAGAGAAGAGACTCTCCTAATTACTCCTTTTACCTATTGACGTAGGGGCAGGCTTGGTGTAGTGGTTAGGCGCTTGGCTTGCGGCGCCGACGATCCGGGTTCGATTCCCGGGTTGCGCCATTATGTTTAAGAGGTTGGTAACCTCCTGCTTCCACGTCGCGATATAACTGAAATATTGTTGTAAGCGACACAAAACACCAATCAACCAACCAACCATCAATGTAAGGTCACCTCTGTGCTTTTTTATAGGAATTGAGTCATTTTCTGCATAATAAGTATAATTGCCATCAGGCTAACATCCATCAGTTTTACTGATACTCTTGTTTGCTGTCTTTTTATAAACAAAGTGAAAACTTTCTTTTTTCTAGGACCTTCATGTAATATTAGAACATAATCCATTACAAGACATGTTTTACTTCTCATAAGCTCCAACTTTCATAACAAATACGTCTAAAAACATTTTAAAGAACAAATAAATTAATTTGTGTATAAAATGGTAAAAAAAAACCTGTTCCAACGAAATTTGTTTCTAAAATATGACATGATCTTGACCTTGAAGTCATTAATCTTGACAAGTTTTTAAGGTTGTCAGGCAAGGTTAGTAACACCAAACATGTCCCTGCATTAACATCCAACAATTTTATTCACACTGACAAATAGATATAAATTGATTTGGATATATGTAATTTGTGATTATTCACATCTGAAATTGCTGTAGCAACCACTTTTGAGTATGAAAATAAAGCGAAGCTGTTGATTCATCCACAAATATTTTTAATTGCTTTGCATCACATATATGGTTATTTATTTTGTTTGCACAAAACCTATGGTCTTTACTTCTTTATTGATTGATTATTGTTTTATCTCCCTCCACGATTATTTCATGTATATCGTGATGGCATCTGCCCGATTCCAAAGGCTCCATTGTGCTATAGTCATAGTGCGCTGTATGTCGTGTGTTGACTGGCGTCTGTCGTCCGTCCATCATTAACTTTTTTACATTTTCGACTTCTTCTCTGGAGCTGTATTGCAGGTTTTGATCAAACTTTTTATCTATAGTGTACTCAAGGTCCCCTACTAAATTTGTGATCAGGATCCAGATTCTCTCAATGATGGATCCAGGGCGGGGTAAAAAGTGCCCAAAATGGTACACCTCTTGAAAAATCTTCTCCTCCAGAAGCAGTGCAGAAATGGGGAAACTATTTGCATTTCAAGAAACTTTTAAGATGGATTATCAAAAATTGTGTTTGGGGTTAAGATCCGTCAAATAGAAATTTATGATTTTTTTGAGGCGTTTCTGGACTGAGTAGTGTCAATGCAGAAAAGTGTCATGTTTTTCAGTTAATTGATATTGATGATTTCTTAATGACTATTTTGGTGATAATTATGGTAAGGAATAGTAGTGTGAAAGAATTTTGTCAATATCTCAATTTTTAAGACTTCCAAAAAAAAAAAAAAAAGGGGGGGGGGGGGTGGTTAGGCCATTTTTCACCTTTTCAACTTTTTCTTCAAAACTGTTGAAAGGATTTTAATAAATATTATTAGAAATAAATCACTTATGATCCCCTTCAAATTCTGTTGTTTTCGTCCAGACCTCTTCACAGATGGTGCCACCATAGTCAAAAGTAGGTCACAAAAGAGTACCCTCCTTTGACAATATTCATCTTCATACTGGCAGTATACATAGACAAACAGAATGCATAGAAATGATCGAAAGGGAGGACTGAAGAGGTATTGTCATTTTGGTTCCCTTCCAAAATCAAATTTTAGAATTTATTTAGGACATTTGTTTGGACGTGGTGATTTTAATGCAGAAAAGAGTCATATTTCATAGTTGATTGATAATGATGATTTACCATTTTGACAATATCTCAAATTTTGGATTTTCTTTGACCTTTTTATATTCCTGCATTTAAAAATGTTGGCATATTATGCTATACGGCTGTCGTCTGTCCATCCGTCTGTGTCTGTCCATCCATCCATCTAACTTTGTCTTTAACTAAAGGGGGAAAATGGGTGGGGTCAGAAGGGTTGTCCGGCTTCTACTCCTTAACGAAAGGGGGAACAAAACTTTTGATGGTGTCATATGAAAGGATGTGGCTTGCACTTGTGCATGTGGGTTTCAAAGTTGGGGTCAGGCCCCTGTGGTTGGTGAAAATGGGCGGGGTTGGAAAAGATTGTCCAGGCTTCTCCTCCTTAACTTAATGGGAAACAAAACTTTTGATGGTGTCATATGAAAGGGTCTGGCTTGTAGTTGTGCACGTGTGTTTCAAAGTTGGGGTCAGGCACCTGGGGAGGGGGAAAACGGGCGGGGTAGGAAGAGCTTGTCCGGGCTTCCCGTCCTTAACTACAGGGGGAACTAAAGGTTTGATGGTGTCATATGAAAGGATATGGCTTGTAGTTGTGCTTCTGGGTTTCAAAGTTGAGGTCAGGCCCCTGGGGTGGGGGAAAATGGGTGGGGTCAGAAGGGTTGTCCGGCTTTTACTCCTTAATTGAAGGGGGAACAAAAGTTTTGATGGTGTCATATGAAAGGATGTGGCTTGTACTTGTGGATGTGGGTTTCAAAGTTGGGGTCAGGCCCGTGGGGTGGGGTTGGGGGGGGGGATGGGTGGGGTCAGAAAAGGTTATCCGGGCTTCTACTTCTTAGTTCTTCTTTCACACATCTATTACCACCACATTAAAACATGATGCGGGCGTATCATGCACACGTTAGCAGCTCCCTATTTTTAAAGTGTTCCAAATGAGAGTGTATGTGGACAATTCTTCACATTTTTAACTGCTGCCGTTATACCACATGAACAATTTTAATGAGACATGGTATACATGAAGTACTATAAGTCCTCTATCAATTTTGTACATTCCATCCAAGTTGGTCAACAGATAATGCCACCATGTCTAAAACCTAGGTCTCACAATGGTACATAAGAAGGAAAACAGAAGACATCTGACAAAGCTGTATGACACAAATCACCAAGGACCTGCACACAAAAATGCATAATATACACGGAACGACATTACAAAAATATTTGATTGTGCTGCGGTTACGATACTGACTTAGGACGGTCAATTGAAGTAACAGACGTCACTCAGTTGGTGTGGTTAACCGGTTTACAGGCGTGCACCTTCCCACACAATCAAAGGACACGCATTTAAATTTTTTTTAAATAATCCTCTATATAGAGAACAAGTATCAACAGCTTTCTTAAGGAGAGAGGTCATGAAAATTTATTACACACCAAATTATAGAATAATGTGTTGCTATCAAAAATATGTAAGGAGAAATCAACATAAGTAAACCATGCTCTGCAAGTCTGTAAGGGAGCTCAGGTCTTTGATCAATAGGAGTCCCGACTAATAGTCAGAGGGGACGAGGATCAGGACCTTGTCTCCTCTGAAAAGGTTTGGACAAGGCCCGTCATAGAGTCCCCACTGACCGGTTAGTCAGCGTCCAACGCTGAATTAAAAGTCTGCATTGGGTTGTAGAGGGACCCAATACAAGATCTATGGTCTTAGCGATGATCTCGGGGTCATACTGTCGATGTTCAAGGCGTTTAATAATTTGAGACCCAGCCGATATAAAATTATCGGAACATTTGACCCTCCTTAGTTTGTACACTAAATCACCGTAAAAATTGGGATGTGAAATTCCTCTGGATACATATTGTTGAAAAGTAACATTTCCGAATTTAGATAAAATGTCTATATCAGATTTATAAAATTTACCAAAAGTTTTTCGAAGTTCATAATATATATAACCCTAAGTTTAAAAGTAATCTGAGGATTTTTTTTCATGAAAATCCAAAATGTTAGTGCAGACCCTAGGAAACCAAACAAATTGACTAATATAAATACCATATGATGGGAGTCTGGGGACATCACCATCTAGATAAGGGAAATTTACAATAGGAAATCCAAAGTCATCATGTTTATCATATATGTTGGTATGAATATTGTTGTTAAGAATTTTAATATTTAAGTCCAAACAAGGTGTCTCCTGGTCGGAAGTTTTGGCTTTGTTTAATTGAAGTTCAGATGGATAAATGCCAGATATATAGTTTTCAATCTCAACTTATCAATAAGGTCGAAACGTTTAGAAGTTTGAATAGAATGCATCTCTCATAACAGTATAAAAATAAATCTGCAATAAGGGGAGCGCAGTTAGTGCCCATAGGAATTCCAATAATCTGTTGATATGTCTTGCCCTTAAATTGTACATAAACATTATCCATCAAAAATATGATGGCATTACACAACTCAGTACAAGTACAATATTTATAATGATCATATTGTTTGTTAGAGAAAATTCCAGATGTAACTGAAGTACAGAGGTATGATTTAGACTCTCTGTTGAAACACTAGCGTATGAGAGACAGCAATTTGGTTTTGATTAAGTCATGAGGTAAAGAGGTATATAGTGTCGAAAAATCAAAAGCAGAAACTTTATTAGCCTCAAAATGTCTAAAACAGAATTTTTCAATGGCTTCGTTAGAATTTTTGATAGACCAAAAGTAATTGACGTTACTGTTGTTAAAGACAGCATTACAATACTTGATAACTTGGTGTTTAACTGCAGTAAGAGCGAAGGTAACATGTATAGAAAGCACAGTTGTAGAGCAATGAGTAGAATTAGATATAAAACTTGATTTATATGGATTTTTGTGTAGTTTGGGAAGCCAATACATTGTTGGAAGATCATTTTTATCAATGCTTAAATTGAAGTCACACATAGCTTTACAGTGGACAGATAGGATCTTGTCTTTAAACAATCTGGTTTCAACATACGTAGAAGTAGAGTTCAATTCCGTTTTAAGAACTGAAATATAGCATATGTTTCAAACAATGATAATGTTATTAGCTGCTTTGTCAGGTACGAATACGTAAGTATTTTGTAAATCAGCCATTTTCTTTTTTATAGACTGGACTGGTGTATAATGTGGTTGTTTGAATAAATGGGGATTATTTGTAAAATTATCGATAATTTTTAAGATTTCACTTTTCCAGTTATTCAAGGGATGTATTTTTACACCTTCAACATTGTTTAAAATAAGTGTTTAATGCTTTTTCAACAATAATCCGGCATTTGATAAAATCTATCCTGGAAGGTAATTTATACTTTGGCCCTTTATTAAAAATGAACGTAAATATTTATCTGAAATAGAATTCAGATCACCTGTAATAACATGGCCCGCAGGCTGATAAATGAATTTAAAATTATTGCATGAGGAGGACGATGGAATAGAGTCAAGAGAATTTAGATTAGATGTGACTGCATTGTAATTAAATATAAGATTTCTAATAGGTTTTTTGTACTGATAGCAAATCAGAGGTGGTTCGAGATTCTCTGAATACTGAGGAATTTTAGATTTGACTCTATGATCACGAAAAATATTAGAAATATTTAGCAGATCTAAACCTCTATTTACAAATTTAATCTTGATAAATTGCGATTTTGGAGGAAACGATGGTATACGTGGGAAAAGTTTGTTAAATGAAAATGCTATAAGCATTTTAAGTCTAAATCAATCCGTATAATGTAAAGATAATAGATCAGCCTCATCTAGGATAGGTTTTAACCTGGTGACCGGAATACATGATAATGCATGTAGAAATTCGTGACGACCGTTATTTCTGGCAATCCGCAGTAGATCGTCTAATGACGTATTTAACCTACCATGTCTTCTGCGGTTGCCATTACGGCAACGACCGTGTGACCTGTGTTTCCTCTTAACGTCTGGTCTTAGTGAAAATATATTGATATTGTTATGGAAAGAGGAAATGTTACCTTGTTGAAATATTTGGTCATTGAGACCAAGGGGATATGGGGTTTGAAGATGTTTAATCGAATAAATTTCAGCCACTAAACGTTGTTTTTTCATTTCAGATTTAGTTTCTCCAGGTAGTTTTGTAAAGCTTTCAATAGGAGTAATAACGTTATCATTATTGTGATTATATTTGATGAAGTGATTGTAAATAAAGTTTTTGTATTTACGTTTAGAATTATGTCTGATTTTATATTCATGAATAATTACGAAATCGGCTTTTCAATGTTTGGGAAGTTTCACCTACATACTGAACCCCACATTCCCTTGCTACTCAGGTTATAACGTATATTAAATTGGGTGTATTTCAATTGATGTCCTCGTTTATTTTTAAGGGGTGGAGCATTTGCTCGACAGTCTTCTAGCAATCGTAAAAATTTTACCCCTGTACCGCCTTTTTAATTCTTTAAACAAAGTAGTACCTTCTTTAAAGTACTGAAAGTAGTAAAAGTTCTTGCAAAACCGCCTTTGTTATCCTTGTTATTGAAATTTCATTGCACAGAAATAGGTTTAAGGATAGGTCTGCTTATTTTAAATTATCAATATATTGCCCTAAAACACGTATTATTCTGTCGCTTATTGTGTGTGTTAAATTATTCATTCGCCGTGATGACGCAAGCCGATTATGAATTACAATAGCACTTCATGGTAATTTTTGCAAATATGGGGAAGACCACTTGAGATATTAGAACGCTTGTAACACACGCGATCAGGTCCTAATTTGACATTAAGCGCTAATATGGAAACCGATCGCGCGATCTTCTAAATATATATAATAATATAAATAATATAATAATAATATATGTAGATATAAGTTTCAGTCTAAAAAAGAACAAATAAAATATTTCATAGAATCTTAAATATAGACTGGCAATGCGTAACACGAAGATATCTAGACAGGTGACCACTAATTCATAACGAGGCTGACGTGTTATCAGTTATTTTACCTCACTGGATTTCGTTTTCTTTCATTCATTTAACCTAGTATCAACAAATATCGACAAAATTAATTACACCATCAAGGCTAAACATCACGAGCCTTTCGTAAATTACATCAGGTACTGTATACCTATGCTGTGTATGCTACTGCAGACGAATTTATAAATATCTACACGCAGTGTGTACAGCTTCTTATCTGCCCTTGCTGTCTGTGCTATAAATAACACTTGCTGGACAGGTTGGTCGGTTATTTCATCTCACTGGATTTCATTTTGTTTCATTCATTTAATCTAGAATCAACAAATATCGTCAAAATTAATTACATCCTCAATGTTAAACAACAGGAGCCTCTTGTAAATTACCGTATTCACTCGTGTATAGTACGCATCGGTGTATAATACGCACCCCCAACTTTTGGAAATAATTGGAGAAAAAGTCTACAGCTCGTGTATGATACGCAGGTAAAATTGCCGGATAAGCAAGTGATCAAGAAAAAATCTCCATATTACAGATTTCACTTTACGGAAAACACAATTGGTTACGAGTCTGAACTTTAGGATATTCAATGAATGGAATAAACCCAACTTCCGTAATAAAATCAATTTGTGTTCCAATAACTGTGTTAATAGAAAGAAAACTAAAGAATGGTTAATAAAATTGTAATTAGTATCAGGGACGTGTATATATGTGCATATGTCTCTGATATGTGTTATATACGTGCCTGTTAATACTCTTTATAAAATACCGATAATGAAGCACAGCCGTCATTTTCTATGTATTTTACACTCGTTGTCCCGAAGTGTCAATGAGTTGTGGCCATGAAATAGCTGAGGGCATATAAGTGTTACCATGTACCGTCATTCAGTCATCATTGAGTTTCCGCTCATTTTTTCCTTGAAGGATTGATGGATTAAATTGGTATTGGGTATATAGATGTATCAAGGGAAAATGCAGGTCAAGTTTAAATATTGGTGTGTTCTGGTGATTTTTGACAGAGTAATTTTCCTTGAACATAAGAAATGTGTTGAATTTTCAAATATTAATTCTCTTGCAACTATATTTACTTCCTCAAAGCCTGCAATTTAAAGGCCCTCATCACGAGCCTTTCATAAATCACATCAGATATTGTATATTAACGCTGTGCATGCTACTGTAGACAAATTAAATGTCAACATGCAGTATATACATCTTGTTATCTGCTCTTACTACCTGTGCTATAAATAACACTAGCTGTAGAGGGAATCGCCTCTCCAGAATTGCGGTGGTCATTCAAAGGGCTGGTAATTCAAGCCTATCAAATATAAAGATGATGTGTACATATCACATGGTTTTCCTCAGTCATGGAAAAGTTCCCACGACACCATACACAATTGCAGCCGAGAAAGTTTTCAAATTGCCTACAAACATTAATGCTGATATAAAAGATGATAGCATGGATAAAGACAGAATTGTAGATTGGATGCAGAAAAATAAATTTAGTAGAATTCAAATGTGAGTTTTCATTCCAAATCAACTGATAAAGTGCGATTGTGATTCACAATCGGCTTGCGTCATTACGACGATGAAGCCCTAAAACATGTGCATATACAATAAACGACCCAATGATAACCAGTATGTTAAGACGATATATAGAAACTGACAGCCCTAGTGTCAGCATTAGTAGTGTAAACAAAACCTGTAACCTAGACCATATCTTAAAACAAATTAAGCATAAGGCTTCCATATTTCACATATAAAGGTAACAACTTGTCCGTTTCTATCTTTGTTAAAAATGGTGATGGTGTTCCGAATGAATTCAAATATACATTCATTGTAATAAGACATTTGACATACTTTTAAAAATATTTAAATGGTCAACTGCTAGGGTAAGGAATTTCATATTTCAAAGTGTCTTCTTTATGAGTAAACATTCCTGTCCATACAAAAATTTGTGACCTTCACTGTGAATTTGTTCCATTTATCAGTATCTTAAGGGCTTTGATATTTCAAATAAGTGTTGTTAATGAGTAGATCTTTCTGAATTCACCCTGCAAGTTCACAGTATGACCCATTTTCTAAAAACTTTAATCTTATTTATTATTGATCAGCTAATAAGAATAGCTAGAGCTTTACTATGGCCATGTGATTTTTATTTGATCTCTTTTACAATTCTATAAAATCAGATTGACTGTAATTTCAAGCAAGGCTAAACTTTGAAATGCGATTATTTCATGGGAACGTAGTATTTCTGTGCTATAAGAGAGAGGTGGTTAACTGATCTTTCAAAGATGTATATCAGAAAACTTATGGAATGATTTCAGGAAGGGATATGATAGGAGGTGATAAGGAAAACGATCAGAGAAATGATTTGGGTCGTCCTATTAAAGAATATTTGCAGCTGGGATATTCTGAAGAGATTGTTAGTCTAGGTAAGTTATGAAAACTAATCACATGTTCCATGTTGGCTTCAGTATGGTTCGAGACCGAGTTCTAACCACTGCTCATATTTGTCTGTCATATGACGCAGTAATAATTGAGGTCTCATTGCACGTGACATGTATTGCATGTATATAATCTCTTTCTTTACTGTTTTGAATGAGTCCTTTTCATAGTTGAGAAGGTTGGAGGGGATGAAGTGCTGTAAACATGTTTATATTGCTGAGGGAAATTTTTGTGAAAATATCAGTACAACATTTTGCCCACGGGTAATTTTTGCAATGCCAGGGCTTTTCTTTTATAGCTTTTAGGGATCTTATGTCCAAAGAGCTATTGTCAATAGTCAGCCCGTCAACATCCTTGTGCACAAAAACTTTTCCGGGGGTGTATCTTTTGAACTAACAGAAGTAGAGCATTGATACTTCACACTTGAAATATTAGAGATAGGGATTTTATATATAGATTCATTGTGGCCTGAGATTTCATACGATTAACGTTTGACTTTAACCTTGGATTTAGCGTTGAATTAAGAAAACATTGAAAATACATGCTTTACCTTTAACAGTTGCCTGCCAGCGAGTTATGTTGTCATCGACAAGTCTTGTATGCAGTGTTACTCTTACAAAACAGTTTTAATTTAAGTGATAAACGGTCAAAGTTAGCCATAATTAAGGCTGGATTTATAAGGAGATCAGAATTGGTCTTATTTCGTGCGAGGTTATTTTCATGATTATTGTGTAATTTCTTCAGCATGTTGGCATATATCAACTAACTGAATGCATCAAGGTGATCTAGAGGGATGTCTTAAGAACATTCAGTAACATTCCTATTTGCATTTTGCCACTTTTAGGTGATTTATAGATTTGTTATTTTTGCACTTTTTCATGTTATTATTGATTTCCTCTGAACAAATAAAGCGATTTTGATAAATATTTTATGATTGTATTAATGAGGTTCATGTATTCATTGTCCCTTACAAGAATAGTTACTATATTGGAAGTATCTATCCAAAAGATAGGTCCATGGTCTAGGGAGATACCAATTGTTAAGGAGAAAATTAAGGTGGATTTTCATAGTACTAAGAATGAAAAAGGTTTTTACTATATGCAGAGACATATACACAGAGACTGGAAACTCGCCGCTTCGTACGGCATATGATGCACGTCCTTTTGTTATGCTAATTAGGTGACCCCGCTCTACAATACACCGCTTTCAACCGTCGGATATCGCCCGGGGACGTATAGCGCAGTTGGTCTTTTCCTGCCGACGTACCTCAGTTTAAATTCTACGGGCACCTATTTTTTTCTTTTTTTTCTTTTATATTTTTTGTTAATTTTATCGATGTGTAGAAATAATATTCTCCTTTTTCTTTCTAACAAAATCGAGACAAACTTGCATCATTAATCATTATAAAAAATATTTTTAAAACCAAGATTTTTTATGATACGCCTTCATTTCCTGCTTTTTAAAAACAATCATTTCTATTTATATATTTATTCATTTTAAATAGCGTTTGTTGCCATTTACGAGTTGTTGATATATGCAATCAATGCCCCTGCCTTTACTACTGTTTGTTCAGCACCCCAGGGGAAGCACCAGCGTCTGTGTTTGTCATTCATGGGCAGTAAATAACAATGTTGTGTTTATTTAAAAATTCAGATGGTAAATAGCAAACAAAATAATGTTTTATCTTATATGCACTGTTGACGTGGTATGAGCTGTTTTACTCCCTCCTATGTAAAGAGGTAAAAAGAAAATGGCAACTTTAATTTGTAAATGTGTCTGTGCAAGTGAATGTTTTTAGAGGTCTATCACAACTAATGGTTTCTGATCGGGGTTATGTCACCACATTGAATAGATCATATATGAAATGTTTTTTGATTCAAATGATTAGTATATAACTTTTTTTACTTATCTGAACTACCTTTGTTTAAAAAGCGATGAAAATTTCTCTTCTTTGCAAGCTTAATGCTTTCAAGCAATTGAATGCCGAGAACAATATGGCGGACTTCCGGCTTATCGAGATGCCTTTTGGGAAATGTTACTTATATCAGGGAGCTATATAACTTTCAATGGGAGTTTCCAGTCTCTGTGTATATATGTCTCTGCTATATGTTTGAGAGAGTTTAAGGATAATGTATTCTTATTTTCGGCTCCATTATAACTTTGTTATTTTTCAAATCAGAATTATCTAAGATGTTAAGTTTCAAATGAGCAATTGGGATCACTCCTTATCTAGTATCTGTCCATATAATTGCAATGGATGTTTTTTTGAGTCGCCTTCGGTGAAGCTGCACTCATTGCAATCACTCTTTTCAGGGGTTATAACTTTCACTACCGACATAGAGCTTACTACGCCGCTGAAAAATAAAGTGCCGAAAAATTACTGATGTTGTCTTAAAAATTCTTGATCAGCACAATGTACCTTTAGCTCAGTTCATTTAAGCTAAATATAAACTAGTTTCAATAACTCGAAAAAGGAGTTGCAATAATGTTTTCAAATTTCGCGTAATAATATGTAGTTGTGACTACTTTACGATGTGTTTACCAACCGACATTGTCGGGTGTACTCGATTGTGTAATTCTCCGGAGGAAGCATTTGTCTTGATCTTGTATCGCTTGTTTTTATCGAGATATTTCAATTAAAGTTTTCCCCAACATGTTCTGGAACTTTAGTTCTTTTTCACATATATGACAAATTTAAAGATCGATCCTCCCGCATTTCCTCTGATAATGAAAATGCAATATAAATATTAAGGTAAATGTTTTATGTTTCTAAATATAAATGATGTTAAAACATTATGAGAATCGTGAATAAGATGGTTATTTAATGTCCCAATTGAAGGAACGTCGTTCCTTGGCTCAGCTTCGACTCGTGACAACAATGCAGTAAAACTTGTTGCCATGAAGTTGTCGATTGCACGTTCATTTCGCATACAAGCAATTGCAAACTCTTTGCCGTAAGATAGTATGAAGAGAGCAAATTTTATTAGCATTTTGTACATAGGTATAATGACCTGAAATCCTGAATCCGCCACTAAAATGGTAAAATGATTACATACTTAAAATCAGCAAAGTCGACTCTCAGGACTTTTGAGTCCTTTCATTATGAAACTAGACGAATCTGGGGGTTTCATGATGATAACTCTTCTGTTTATCAACTAAATCATATGAAATGATGTTTTGTTATTGCTTTTCAAGAAAAGATGAAGTATTTAGATTTTAAGTTTACTTAAATAATGGTCATGGTCACAACTCCTGATTTTTTTTTTTTGCGGGAAATAGCAGGAATTAAAAATTTGATAATTATTTAAGTACTATATTGGTATTTTCAACAGATGCTTTGTATTGTTATATAAAAGCTGCAGGATTTTAATTTTGTATGAAGCAATGGACACAACTTTGACTCTTATTTGTATATTTTTCTCCAGATTGGAAAAGCCTGAAGTGGATCTTCACAATTTTTGTATATCTGCTTGTCCTGTCTTCAGTTTGTACTGTTCGTATTAATGTAGAGGAATGCCCTGTAACTGAAACAGCATGGAAGACCAGATCTCAGATTTTTAAATGCATACGTGGTGAAGTGTACCATTGCATCCAAGATGACAATGAGACGTTAATGGAGATATGCATGGTTGCTTACCTCATAAAACCACCTTATGAAGGTACAGTACAGTGTGTACACACACACACACACACACACACACACACACACACACACATATATATATATATATATGAGCTGTATCACGCATAAAGGGTCCTTAGCGTAAACTGTGACGTAAGGCCAATTAAAATTAATTGGTAGATTTTCATCCCCGCCCGCCCCTAAAAAATCTACGCGCCCCAGAATTATTTATTTTTCAAACAAATCCGGCGGGTCTGAATTCTGGTATTTTAATTCGCCATTTCTGGTAGTTGACAAAATGGTTTTTGCTGTCGTGAGAGTTGTTGCCGACATAACCGAAAAGAAAAGCTGGTTTGCTTCAAATTTTAACTATATTCTTACAGAATAGTACTGCTATTGCTTTTATGGCACACATTTTTTATACAAAAAAATAAATTATAAGAAATAAATTCCACCCACCCACCCCATATTTTTTCATGAGGTTGGATGAAAATCTACCTATTAAGTTTAATTGGCCTAACGTCATAAATATTCAAAGTTTAGCGTATTTTTGTATACGTGTTCAAAATTTGCAGAAATCTCATTCTGTAATTTTTCCCCCTTTTCGGTAATGAGGGGGTATTACTTTGCAGCTATCGCCCGGTCGGTGCGTTGTACGGTCGGTTGGTCGATCAGATTGCTGGTCGATCAGTCTGGCGGTTGGTCTATCGATGCGGTTTTTATATTTATACTTGTATTATTATGTTGTTTAGTCAATTTTAATGCCATACTTACGCGCGTAGTAATGACGTTATGCCGTCAACGTTTATCGGAGTTTAGAAGCTTCTTTATATTAGACATGTAAAGATGGATGTTACATAGATCTACTGTACTATTCTAACTATTGCTTGATAATTTCATATCGGCGGATTCTGCAGGAGTATTACAGACAAGTTGCTCGTTACAGTGTGAATGACTGCTTCTTCACCAGTCACATAAGCGATGCATTATCTATCAGACAATTATTTGGTTGTTAGATTTTTTTTTTCAATGATTCATGTACACTTTGTAGATAAGTAGATATTATAAATCTCCAAAACAACAATTTCTTGAAAATACATGTATTCTTATCTACCATTCCGTAAACATAATTCACTCTAAATAAAATGGAAACACATCATAATATAATTTAAAATAGAGTCTACGTTACATTTTTAGACAAACGTACATGTACCCCTCCATAAAAAAGAAAATATGACAAGTAATTGAATTTTAGCTTGTGTCTTGAAAAGTGCTTGAATTTGATTTTCACCTTGAAAAGTATTTGAGAACAGACATTAGTAATTGACAAGTAATTCAATGTCACAATCTTACTGTCAGTTGATCGATTTGTTGTTTGGGTGAAATGGTGATATTTAGTAAACAAAACAACTTTGTGGTCAGTCTAGCCTTTTCTTCTCTTTACTTCATCAGTTGCCTGGCCAGAAATATTTATCTCCCTTTGCAACTGAACTTTTCTCTGACACTTTTCCATCATATTTATTTCATAAGTCACCATCACTATATATTTCAGGTGGCTGTCCCTGGGCTTCTTATTATACAGATGGAGAATGTATACTGGGAGGCATTTTCCATTCTTGCAAAGGAATTGGATGTCCACAAAACAAGGATCCAGACTACTGGACTAATGAACTGTATAAATGTATGTACTGTGGTCAGCACAGCAATCAGTTGGAAAGTTTTATTTTCCCATTTTTAGCTCAGGTTCACATGAGGTATATAACGTATTATAAGTCAGACATGACTCAGTATTAAAGTTGATTTCATTTATTTTTACTTGGAAAATTAATTTCAAAATGTGTTCATTTGTGTAAGATAACAGAATTTTAGAGTTAGCCAGTGTTTGTCAGTTCTTTTTTTCAGCATTTTCATACAATTTCTTTTCTCAAAATCACGCCTGTATAATAGTCATAACAGTGCAACACATATCATATTTTATGCTCACCATTTCTCTTTCTTACTTTTTTAACATTTTCAATTTCTTCGGGATCAATAAAGTTCTCAATGGAAAGAATAAGATTATGAATAGCAATAGTCAAAACTTGTTGCATGGCATCGGTTGTCACTTTGACTTTTAACATTTTCTATTTCTTCTCAAGAACAACCAGAACGAATTTGATAAAATTGGGTATGGATGAGGTACTCAAGGTTCTCTTCAAGTGTTTTTGCTTTTCAGGCAGATCCACCAGTGGGGTGGATCCAAAGCAGAGCCACATAAGCCTAGAGAGTACCCTCTTTTGATACTCTATTCACTCATGTATAGTACGCATCCGTGTATAATACACCCCCCTCCTTTTGGAAAATAATTGGAGAAAAAATCTGCATCTCGTGTATAATACGCAGGTCAAATTGTGGCATAAGCAAGTGATCAGGAATCTTAAGTTTACCTAGAAAAAATCTCTTTCACATATTTTACTTTACAGAAAGCACAATGTATTACGCGCCAGAACCTTAGTATATTCAATGACTGGGATAATCCCAATTGCTAAAACAAAATTAATCAGTGATCCAAACCAGGGACGTATATATCTAAAGATATATACGTCCCTGTCCAAACATTGTGTTGATAGAGAGAAAACTCTTATGAATGGTGAATAACATTGTAACATTTAGCAACTGTAATTAGTATTCTTGGTAAAATATCGATAATGAAGCACACTCGTTATCACTTCTTGTTTCGAAGTGTCAATGTTTGTACAGAAAGAAATTGATAAACACAGCAGTAAAGGTAGAAGAAATGTGAACATACAGTTATCTAAGCGGGGTGTACGGTAACGGCTTGATTGTTTGACCATGAAGCCATTTTACCTTGATCGGCACTTGTTATTTTAAAATATGCTAGTCTCATTTCGTCAAAACATCTTCATTTCAGTGCTAATAGTAAAGTGTTAAACATAAGGAGGTCAAACTGTAATAATAATCTCTTTATCAAGTGTCTATCTTCCACTCAGTTGTCAAGTAAAAGTTCCCAAAGTTAATTGTCATTTTCTGATTGTTGTCAGGGGACGTTTACAGCAATATCGCTGCAGACATGTGAATTTTTACATCTGGAAAAAATGTTCTTGTTTTAGGTCTCGTGTTTAATACGCACCTGGAAAATCAAAGTCAGATTTTATGAAAAAAAGTGTGTATTACACACGAGAGAATGCGGTAAACTTCTTCTCTCAAGCTGCATAGATCAACAAAGCAAAACAATTGCTTCAGAATAATCTAGAAGCTTTTCTTAAAAGGTGCTGTTTGGTTTTATTGTAAATAAAAATTTGAAGACCTTTGTAGATTGTGATTTGGTGATTTTTAAGATAATCCTTATCAAGGAATATCTTACTGTTATCGTGTTCGAAGTCCAAAGGTCAGATTACGTCCACCCAACTACAACCTTTGAAGAAATAGTGCGATGTCTTTGTCAATGTTTGTCTATTCTAGCGAGGGCACCTGTGATGATTTAATCGATTCATTGTAAGAGTTTTTTCTTAAAGATAAGTTTTGACCACAATCGTGTGAATTCTTTCAGAAAACGTCCCCTCCCCCGCCAAGGCGAAAACGACGGTGTATGAATTTATGTTCACCATCAACACTTGTATTGACCCATTCGGAACAACCTCGTCCTTTACTTGTACCTACGTAAAGGTCACGGATGTCCGAATGGTGTTGACCAACATTCGTACGTGTAATTTCCGACTTCTTCGTCTCTTCTCTTAATTTTCACATTTTGAAATTTTTTTTTCGCATATTTCATATAATAATAAAGATAACACATTTCAGACGACAAATGTATAGCGATGTGTTTTATGAAATTATTTTTTATTCGTACTTTCTTTTACCCAAACTACGATCAAATCGATTTCTCTAAGGACTACTTTACAGTTTTTATTGTAGTCCGAGATTCTCTGCTCTTCTCCCACTTTTGATATCGGAAATTTGTGAGAGAGGGTCAGAGAGACTTTGTTCATCAAACGTTGGAATTTCCGCAAACCGCTGATATCAAAAGTGGGAGAAGATCCGAGAATCTCTGACTATTTTCATTGCAATATACTGTCGTTACTGAAAATTAAGGACGTATGTAGAAACATATCATTACCCAGCATGTAGCCTTCACTAAAGGGATAATGTGTTGCATGGAACACTGTTGCTTTTAGTTCATCAATCTCATCGCATAATTTAAATAACCAATCTAGCCTTTAAAATTACAAATCAGTATAAATAAAAATTGAAAACACCTAACTGTAAAACGGATCCAGGATTTCCGAAAAGGGGGTCCACTTTTTCTACAAAACCACATGAAAGATTTTAATGAAACATGGAATACATGAAGTACTAAAGGTCCTCTATCAATTTGGTAAATTTCATCCAAATTGGTTAACTGATAATGCCACCATGTCTAAAAAGTAGGTCTCACAATGGTACATATACCACTTGGTAATTGAAATATGGAGAGTAGCGATTCAAATCCAGCTGTGGTCAAAAATTTTTTTTCATTTCTTTACACATCTAAATAAGTTTTTAGATGTTTCTCAACACTCAACATATGAAATGAAGTTAGATCTGGACAATATTTGAAACAATTGTTGTTCATGACCCAGACTTGAAATCACTCAACAAAAGGCCCCACCTAAAGAAAATGACTAACTTGTTGCCCTGAATGACATCTTGCAGAGACAAAGGAAATGCTTAATATCAAAATCACCTGAATGGATGTGCAAAAAAGTGTTGTTTTTTATTCTAGTCTGAAATAAAATTTGACATATTTTCAACATTTGTGTTGACTTAGTCACATTAATGCAAAAATAAATGAATTTTTCTTTCCTGCATGACTGATCGTCTAGGTACTCAGGTGAGCGATATAGGCCCACTTGGGCCTCTTGTTGTATTAGTAAGTACTTTTCATATGCCTTTATACTAGGAGTAACTAATTAATAAACATGGTATTTTGTAATTTAAAATGTGACTGTTGAAGATAACAGAATTTGCAAACTACATGTAGTTTGTCTTCATGGTATTGATATAATTTTGATTTTCAGATCCAAAATGTCTCCAGCATTATGATAAAACTACAAATGCTATGAAGTCTACCGAAGCTGTACTGGATGTAATTGATACTGCAACTAATTATGATGCAAAACACCTGTAAGTATAACTAGAGCTCAACAGTTGCTGACATGATAATGGGGCCTTCCTGATAAAGAAAGAAAAAATGTATTGGAAACATTATATTACACACACACATCTGAAACACCATGGTGGTACAGGTTTTCTGGAGAAATTGCATGTATGCCAGTCACACAAAACATAATGCTGAACAATCAGAGCAGAGTCATTATTTCTGTGTTAGCTTTACACAATCACCAATTTGATGAATGATAGAAAAATAGATTTCATGAAACATTGGCTACAAAAAAAAAAAACTTTAACCTTAGCCATAAATTTCGAATTAAAAGTTTTGGGAACTTCATACTATACATGTGTATTCCTTGTGGCAAGACCTATCCGACGTAACCAGAATTTTTAAAATTGTGACCTTGATGTTTGACCTACTTTTGAAAAACTTTAACCTTAGCCATAATTTTTTAACCTAAAAAGATGGGGCCTTCATACTGCACATGTGTATTCCTTGTGGCAAGACCTGTCTGTAGATTCCAAATTTTCCAAACTCGTGACCTTTACCTTGGTCTTTGCCCTTCTTCAAATTTTGTTGCCACAGGGGGGTATTTGTCAGTTGATGTGTGAAAGATGGGATTCCAGATTGTTTTGGGAAAAGTCAAAACTATTCTGTGAGAAGCCCAAAAATAGTCTCCTTGTCAGTGTAAAAGGAAATGAAGATTTTTGACCCATAAGTTTTGAGTCGCAAAATCCATATTTGTTGCCCCATTGTTGTGTTGTCTATTTATTACTGTACTCGTTTGTGTATTTTATAACAACATTTTACATTTGCAAGTGTATCGTTTGTCTCTTTTAAACACAGTTAATTATCTATGACGGTCCTTAATCAATGATGTTATTAAAGCACAATATCTACAGAGCAGATTGTGGGGGCATTACATTGTCTAGTTGTTGTAAGGATTCTGAAGTGAAATTTTTAACGCAAAAATCCTTATACTTTCTTATTTCTTGTGCTGTTCAAGTGGGTGATACAGGCTGCTGTGGACATCTTATATACATATTTGAAATGTTTTTATTATCATTATAGCGATGCATTCATTCCTTTCAGAGTATCAGTATTAACAGCAGTGGTGGCAGGACTGTCAGTAGGACTGCTGGCATTGGTTATTGTAGTAGTGGTATTTGTATCTAGATGGCATAAAAAGAATTCACGAGGTAAGTAATAAGTACTATATTGAACTTTGATGGAAGTGATAATGAACGTTTTGGAAACTAGTCTACTTTTTGCAACTTGTTATGTTCATTCAAACATTAGGTTTGTATTTTGTAATTTAGCATTCACAAGAGCCACTAGGGAATACCAAAGACCAATAACTCCATTTACTGGAACTTGTGATATTTAACAATTATAGAATAAAAGTCATGCAGAAGACACATTTGAACATAACACCCCAATCATGTTCACGGGTAAATATCGGCTCAAATAAAAAATACTTGGATGTAAGGTGGCATCTGCTAGAATCAGTGATGATGATAGTTCTATGTATGAATATCAATTTGACATGACAATGCTTAAAAACTGTTAAAAGCTATAATAATGAGCCATGCACATTTGAGAATGGTTATCGAAAAAATTATATATAATAATAATAATTTTCTAATTCTATGAAAAAGAAAAGGTGTTGGAAGTTGTCTGAGATTTTGATGGTAATCTACTACAATAGCTTGTGGAAAAAGCTTATATCTAGTTTATTTGAAGTATGCACAGGAATGCACACGATGATTAAAAAAGCTGAAGCGAGAAAATCAATCAGAATGCGTTCAAAATTATTGTTCTTTGTATATACTTCGTTTAAAAAATAATTGTTTTAGTTGCTTCAACTTTTACAACACGTAATTCATCTCAGTAAAATACATAATGTATAGCCATACTTTCTAAATATATATGCAATAATATAATGTTTCGATACATTGCTTCTTAAAGAAGTATGCGGAGTAATTATTTCTTAAGTATAACTATAATAAAGACTATACATTCTGGCGGGAGTCAGGATGATGTCATAATGTGTATCATAATTGATTATTGAGTTAATCCCCTTTTATCACAAATTGTGCAACATAATGATTAAAGACAGCAGGTCATGTTTTGAATTATTATCATTAATTATGTAGATCTGAAGTTTGAGTTAATGTTTTCATAGAAATTAGGAAGGAATTGCAAGAAAATTTAAAGTAAATCAAAATAATACAAAGTGTTTTGATACTACCACTTTAAGTTTTTCGTTCAAAATTTAAAAGGTATAATAGGTAAAACAAATTCCAAGTAAATTTCAAACTGTAACTGTTAAAATTAAAGACAAACTTTATTCATTGGTTTGATTTCATTGTAATATTATTGATATAAATATTATTAATTTGGATTTAGTCGGAATTAGTTGGATTTCAGTGCAGAAAAGTGGCATATGTCCTAATTAATTGATAATGATGATTTCTTTTGGACTATTGTGATGATAATTATGGTAAGGAATGTTACTTTGAAAGAATTTTGTCAATATCTCAATTTTTGGATTTTCTATGAATTTTTTTCAGACTTCCATATGAGGGTGTATAGGAACAATTCAATCACATTCTTAACTTCTGCTATTATACCACATGAACGATTTTAATGAAACACAGAATACATGAAGTACTATAGGTCTTCTATTAACTTTACACATTTCATCCAAAATGGTCAAAACATAATGGCACCATGCCTAAAAGCTAGGTCTTACAATGGTACATATATCACTTGGCATTTAAAATATGGAGAATAGCGGTTCAAATCCAGCTGTGGTCAAATTTTGTTTTGTTTTTTCGTTGTTTTTTATTCTGGTCTGAAATAAAATTTGACATATTTTCCACATTTGTGTTGACTAAATCACAGTAATGCAAAAATAAATGAATTCTTCCTACCTGCATGACTGATCATCTAATTACTCAGGTGAATGATATAGGCCTACTTGGGCCTCTTGTTTTATATACCCGTCTTTTGACGGGACGTATTATGGTATGGCTCTGTCCATCGTACCACCCGTCCGTCCGCTATGGAACACAATTTCTCTAGTAAACGTCAGCTGTTTTTCATGAAACTCATACAGAATGCTTAGATAGTGTAGGGAAAGCCGCCTTTCGATTTTGAGCAAATTCTGTTATGTTGTTCCTGAGTTATGGGACTTGGATTTTATTTTTACCATTAAAAAATGCTATGAAACGAGATAACTTAAATAAAGGCCATTATTTTTCATGAAAGTCATACAGAATACTAAGATAATGTAGGGGAAGCCGCCTTTCGCTTTTCAGCAAATTCCGTTTGTCGTTCCGGAGTTATGGGACTTGGATTTTATTTTTACTATGAAAATATGCTATGGAAAGTGATAACTTACGTAAACGACAGTCGTTTTTCATGAAACTCATAAGGAATGCTTAGATAATGGGAAGCGGCCTTTCGATTTTATGCAAATTCTGTTATGTCGTTCTGGAGTTATGGGACTTGATTTCATTTTTGCTATAGTAAAATGCTATGGAATTCAATTACTTTAATAAATGTCTGCTGTTTTTCATGAAACTGATACGGAGTGCTTAAATAGGGTAGAGGGAGTGGCCTTTTGATTTTGAGCAAATTCTGTGTTGTCGTTACGGAGTTATGGAACTTTGATTTTATTTTTACTATGATAAGATGCTATGTAACGCAATAACTTAAGTAGCAGTGTACAGTATCTGTTTCCATCATTATGTAATGATAACCAAGAAAGACTGAAAGGAAATTAATCATTGTTATACGCAGATGTAATAACAATAATACACTTGGTACTGATAAATTAGACGTTATTCCAACTGACATTGTAAAATCGATTACAGTGCAAATCAGTGTACAGAGTATCTTATCAGCTCACTCAAACGAATGGCTTAATTGAACTATGTCATAATAAATCATTAGTTAACTTTTTGAACTTTCTGTGCAGTGTCAAATTGGATGTGGAAGTCCATTTCATTCAGTTTATAAAATATAAAAAAGTGTTAATTATATGTGCATTAATACAGTGCACCATATGCATCTTTCAACAACTTATATCTCTCCAAGTGATAGAAACTATGGTAAAGGGCCTCTCCTTGTGTCCTTGGCATCTTGTATGTTAAAATTTTGATCTTATATTTGAGAGTGCAACTTGCTTTTATTGTGGAATTATAAGAAATTCATTTTTAGTACAACTCCTTCAACTTTAAATTTGTGCTAGAATTATGTATGAACATTAATGTATATCACAGGTTTTTTATTTTTTCTTTACTCTTTCATTTTTGACATAAAAGAAAAAAAGGAGGAGGTGATTAAATTCTTCTCTTTGCTACAGCTTATTACTCCCTTCATGGATTTCAATAATATTTTTCAGGGTTGTTTCCCAGAGCCAAAGCATGGGTCATCTTGAGGTCCTGAATAAAAGGCAAAGGGGGGAGGAGGGATTTGTTTCCACACTTTCAAATTTCATTCCTTCAAACAAAGCGATGGACATATAAGCCATGCTAGGCATTGCTCGTGTTACCTACTGATGTGCCGACATTGATGAAAATGTTTCGTCTTTAAGATGAATGAAATAATGCTTAACATGATTGATTTTCAAGACTATTGTTATAATTATTTCAGATAAAAGCAACAATTCTTCTAGGATGCCAGGAATAGAGCTTGATGTTGGACATCGTCTCATTTAAAAATAAATATGCATTAAATCAAAAAGATTATAAGAGAATGACACCATTTCCCTGTGCAGGATTTTCAGGATCAGTAGAACTAGTGTAACATTTTGTCTATAATGACTGTGATATGTACATTGAAAGTTATTTTGAACTGTAACTTTTATTATGAGCTGCAAGAGATGTGGGATAGCCGAATTCATAAGAAGTGTTTTATTGGTTGATAAATTTTATGTTTACTTTTTATCTTTCAAACCTTTTTACTTTTTATGCATGCATTATGGTTTACTTACTGTGATATGATTGTCTTTGTTTTTAGTGCATGATTTTATGTTTCATTTCATCTTTCAAGCCTTTCTTTTGTTTACCTGTCCCAAAAACTCAAATGAGGTATTGTGATGATGCGTTTTCTGTTATGCTGAATGTAACAGTTTTCAAAACTTCGACCTTTCGCAAAGATTTTAATGAAATTTGGCATATATACTTTATGGTAAAGAGATGCAATTTTCGTCATATTATGTTTGTATTTCTTGAATAGGGATCACAAGTGCCACAAAAATTAGGGACCTAAAATGTAAAGATATTCTCCTAGAAACCTCTTGCCACAATAATTTCATATCTCGTTCCCCCAGTAACCTTATGGCATGCAGTATCAGGTTTATTATTCCCTACTGGTGAAGCTAATGGGGACTTTTGTTTCGCACTACGTCCATCCGTCTGCCTTTCTGTCTGTCCATCTGTCATTCTGGCAGAGTATCTTTTGATATTTAGTACATTGCTTTATCATGACAAGTTACAGATAAAGTTCAAATTTTCTTCCTCTTCATTAATTGTTTGCCAAGATATGGCCCTTAGACTAATAAAATTAATGTAAATATATGTTAACGGACATTCACTCATAGAAATGTATACAAAGGCTTCGGAGAATGATGATCGTACGTAATCACACTACGGGAATTTAATTGACATATTCAATAGAGGGGCATGAGGGGCATTTAAAACGTGACATATAAAAGATGTATTTATTCAAGATAAAACGATCTACCGGTGTTACTTCATAGCTTAAGTGACTACTTTTCTAATAATTTGGTAGCCGTGAAAATGGCTGTTTTTATATAATTATTCATTTGATAATTACAGCAAAAACAACACCACGACGATCGTGGCTTCATTGCTTGTTTATTTAACTATTAAGTAGTTAATTCATTAACACAGTGAAACCCTACATGATTCGGCGAATGATACCCGACAAAGACTCTTTTACCACACCGACAAACCTACCGGTATCATTAACATACTTCTAGTGTCATGTATACGCCGGACCGTTATTTAATCAATGTAGACGTACTGTAGCGGATTTGTTTTACCTTTTGTAATGGGTATTTCGACAGCAAATAAACGATATTTACGACTTTAAGTACAGAATCTGTTGGTCACAAAATATACATTTTATTGTCATAAAATCGTATTTTAAAGCATTATTGACAGGGAATTTCTCCTACGTTATCTATCATGTCTAATGTCTTCATTATCTGATAATAAACGGGAAAGTTTGGCTTCAGTCCAAGAACGGATTTTTTCTCTCCGTCAGTATCTCGCATATAAGTCGGTAGTGCTTTTCGACCACGATTTTTTACTCCCAAAAAACCGACTTATATGCGAGTATATACGGTATTTAGTTTCCCACATTTTTGTTTTCAGATTTTCAGACCACAGATTATCATTTGATATTTTGTACAGTGCTTTACTTCTGACAAGTTACAGATCAATTTTAGTATTTTGTTCCAGTTCATATAAATGTTTTTCATCAATTGTAGTATAACTCACTTATGCATATCAAGAAATGTATTTACAACCTATTATAATTGGGTGTTTTATAAAATTTGTTGGGAAATTGTATCGCGGTATTACTCTTGTGAGTAATCTTGGCAAAATATTTACGTCAATTTTGAATAATAGACTTTATGAGTGGAGTTCAAAGTATTCTGTGTTGACTGACGCTCAGTTTGGTTTTAGGAAAGGGTTTGGTACAGTAGATGCTATATATGCATTGCATGGCATTGTAAATGAATTTCTTTCTAAACGTAAACGTCAAACGTCAAAAAAGCTTTTGATAACATTAGCAGAGCAAAACTGTGGTTAAAACTCCAACAACAAAATATCCAAGGTAAAATGTTACGTATTATTAAAGCATTATATTGTAATGTAAAGACATGTGTCAGATTTAATGAACAGTTTTCCGAGTTTTTAGCTCACCTGAGCCAAAGGCTCAAGTGAGCCATTGTGATCAATCACCGTCCGTCGTCCGTCGTTAACTTTTCACATTTTCTACTTCTTCTCCAGAACCACTGAACAGAATTTGATGAAACTTGATAAGCATGTAGTACTCATGGTCCCCTACAAATGTTGTTGTTTTTCGTCCAGATTCATCAACAGGTGGCGCCACCACAGGCAAAAGTAGGTCAAAGAGGGTACCCTCCTTTGACAAACTTCTTCTTCAGACCGGGGGCATACAGAGACAAACTGAATGCATAGGAATGATCTAGAGGGATGTGTGAAGAAGTGTTGTTATTTTTGGTTCCATTCCGAAATCAAATTTTTGACGTTTTTTTGTACTTGGTAATTTTAATGCAGAAAAGAGGTATTTTTTTCTTTTAGTAAACATTGATGCATTAATTTGGTTTAATTTGATCATTTTGATGGTAAGAAATACTACTGTGAAGAAAATTTTTCAATATTTTATGTTTTGGATTTTTTATGAATTTTTTAAGACTTTCAAGAAAAAGGGGGGGGGGATAATTGGTGTAAACATTTCACAGTTTGAACTTTTTCTTCGGAACCACTTGCTGGAATTCAATGAAACTTGGCATGCATCAAAAACTCAAGGTCCCCGACAAATGTGGTCATCTTTGTCAGGATCCATGAACAGGTGGCACCACCACAGACAAAAGTAGGTCACAGAGGGTACCCTCCTTTGACAAACTTCTTATTCAGATCGGGTGCATACAGCGACAAACCGACTGCATAGGAATGAGATAGAGGCATATGGGAAGAAGTGTTGATATTTTTGGTTCCATTCCGAAATCAAATTTTTGACATTTTTTCATTTTTATTTTGGACTTTGTTATTTTAATGCATTAAAGAGTTATTATTTTCTTTTAGTAAACATTGATGCATTCATTTGGTTTCATTTAATCATTTCTATGGTAAGGAATGCTGGTGTGAAGGAATTTTTTCAATATCTCGATTTTTGAATTTTTTATGAATTTTTTAAGTCTTCCAAGAAAAGGGGGGGGGGGAAAATTTTTCATATCTTCAACTTGATCTACAGAACAACTTGAAGGATTGTGATAAAACTGGGTAGGATGCAAGTACTCATAGTCCTTTTCAAAGGTTTTGTTTTTTGTGCGGATCATCCAAATTGGTTAACAGATAATGCCACCATGTCTAAAAGTAGGTCTCACAATGGTACATATACCACTAGGTAATTGAAATATGGAGAGTAGCGGTTCAAATCCAGCTGTGGTAAAAAAATTTTTTTTTTTTTTTTACACATCTAAATAAGTTTTTAGATGTTTCTCAACACTCAACATATGAAATTAGGAATTTTACGTTTAAGACTTCCAAAAAAAAAAGGGGGGGGGGGGTTGGCCCTTTTTGCACATTTTCAACTTTTTCTACAAAACTGTTTGAAGGATTTTAATAAATCTTGGTAGAAATAAGTCACTTATGATCCTCTTCAAATTCTGTTGTTTTCGTCCAGACCTCTTTACAGGTGGCGTCACCATAGTCAAGAGTAGGTCACAAAAGAGTTCCCTCGTTTAACAATATTCTTTTTCATACGGGCTGTATACAGAGACAAACAGAATGCATAGAAATGATCTAGAGGGATGAGTGAAGATGTATTGTCATTTTGGTTCCCTTCCAAAATCAAATTTTAGAATTTTTTTCGACATTTCTTTGGACTTGGTTATTCAATGCCGAAAAAAGTGTCATATTTCCTAGTTAATTGATAATGATGATTTCTTATGGACTATTGTGATCATAATTATGGTAAGGATTGTTACTTTGAAAGAATTTTGTCAATATCTCAATTTTTGGATTTTCTATGAATTTTTTAAGACTTCCAAATGAGGGTGTATAGGAACAATTCAATCACATTTTTCACTTCTGCTGTTATACCACATGAAAGATTTTAATGAAACATGGAATACATGAAGTACTAAAAGTCCTCTATCAATTTGGTAAATTTCATCCAAATTGGTTAACAGATAATGCCACCATGTCTAAAAAGCAGTTCTCACAATAGTACATATACCACTTGGTAATTGAAATATGGAGGGTAGCGGTTCAAATCCAGCTGTGGTCAAAATTTTTTTTTTCATTTCTTTACACATCTAAATAAGTTTTTAGATGTTTCTCAACACTCAACATATGAAATTAGGCAATTTTAAGTTAGATCTGGACAATATTTGAAACAATTGTTGTTCATGACCCAGACTTGAAATCACTCAACAAAAGGCCCCACCTAAAGAAAATGACTAACTTGTTGCCCTGAATGACTTCTTGCAGAGACAAAGGAAATGCTTAATATCAAAATCACCTGAATGGATGTGCAAAAAAGTGTTGTTTTTTATTCTAGCCTGAAATAAAATTTGACATATTTTCAACATCTGTGTTGATAATATAGGTACTCAGGTGAGCGATATAGGCCCACTTGGGCCTCTTGTTTGATAACACGCTCGGCCTTTTTCAGGGCGAGCCCCTTTCGCCTATTCTATATTCTTTATATGTAAATGATATGGAAATGGAATTAATGAAATCGTGTGATTCGTTATTATTTCGGGATTTATCACTTTTACTCTTGATGTATGCAGATGATACTGTTATTTTTTCTGATTCTGTACAAGGTCTTCAAAATATGTTAAATAGCTTAGCAAAGTATTGTGATGATTGGAAACTGCAAGTCAATATAAATAAAACAAATATTGTTGTTTTTAGAAATGGTGGAAATTTAAAGGAAAACGAGCATTGGTTTTATAAAAATGTAGATATAAAAATTGTCGATTCTTTTGTTTATTTAGGCATTGTGTTTGCACAAAATGGTAAATTCACTGCAACTCAAAAGCAATTAGCTACACAGGGCAGAAAGGCGTTATTTTCTTTACAAAAGTACTTTATGCAATATCACTTTAATGTATCTACAAAATTGTCAATATTTGATGCATATATTTCTAGTATTTTAAATTATGCATGTGAAATTTGGGGATTTCATTCTTGTAAAGACGTAGACAAAATTCATACAGATTTTTGTAAAAGAATTCTTTATGCACCAAAAAGAACATCAAATATTGCTGTCCATACTGAACTTGGAATTTATCCTTTGTACATTACTAGAAGAGTGCGTGCTTTAAAATATTGGTTGAAATTACTAGAAACTGACAATTGTATTTTATCAAATATATATCAACAAACAATTTCATTTATGTATTAATAATCCCACAAAGCGAGTTAACTGGGCTAGTCATATTATGCATGAACTACTTTCATCTGGTTTTGGAGATGTGTGGTTATCACAAAAAGTTATTAATAAAGATTTATTTATTCAAGAATATATTCGAAGACTTCAAGACATTTATATTCAAGGAACACATGCTACTCTTAATTCTTCTAATAAATATTTTTTTGTATAAACATATTGTTAATATTTCGGATATGCAATTTTACTTGAAAAAATCACTGCCGGTAAATTATCAAAAATTATTAACAAAATATAGATTATCTCTTCATGATCTTGAAATAGAAACTGGCAGGCATAGAAACATCGAAAGGTCACAGCGAAAATGTTCTCTCTGCAATATAAACGATTTGGAAGACGAATTACATTTCATTTTAAAGTGTCCCGTTTATATTGATATTAGAAAAATATATATAAAACCATATTATTTTAAATATCCATCTATGCTGAAATTAGTTCAACTTTTTACAAATGAAAATTACACACAAATTATTAAATTATGTAAATATTTAAAATCTGCTGAAATTTTGAGAAAGTCACTATTATAAAAATCTCTTTTACAGTACCCAAATTCATTTGACTTACATTTATTGATGTATTAATTGTTTTGTATATTCATTAATAATGTTACCTTTTTCCAATGTTCACCTTAATTTTATCTCAATTATACATATTATTTATATACTTATATTTTGTTCAATAATTACTTATATGTCTATGTTGTACCTATAGGCCAGATAGGCCTTTGGATCTTTAATAACAATAAACTAAACTATATAGTGTCATGTATACGCCGGACCGTTATTTAATCAATGGCCATCACGTCACGGCTCACTAAAACTGTAGACGTACTGTAGCGGATTTGTTTTACCTTTTGTAATGGGTATTTCGACAGCAAATAAACGATATTTACGACTTTAAGTACAGAATCTGTTGGTCACAAAATATACATTTTATTGTCATAAAATCGTATTTTAAAGCATTATTGACAGGGAATTTCTCCTACGTTATCTATCATGTCTAATGTCTTCATTATCTGATAATAAACGGGAAAGTTTGGCTTCAGTCCAAGAACGGATTTTTTCTCTCCGTCAGTATCTCGCATATAAGTCGGTAGTGCTTTTCGACCACGATTTTTTACTCCCAAAAAACCGACTTATATGCGAGTATATACGGTATTTAGTTTCCCACATTTTTGTTTTCAGATTTTCAGACCACAGATTATCATTTGATATTTTGTACAGTGCTTTACTTATGACAAGTTACAGATCAATTTTAGTATTTTGTTCCAGTTCATATAAATGTTTTTCATCAATTGTAGTATAACTCACTTATGCATATCAAGAAATGTATTTACAACCTATTATAATTGGGTGTTTTATAAAATTTGTTGGGAAATTGTATTGCTTTAACAATACTCTCAAAATAATTGTTCATTTACTTTTTGTTTATATTGTTAGTTCTGTCAGCTGTTTGACAGGTATTTAAACTCTCACTTGCATAGATATTACTTGCTTGTTAAACTTATGTAAAACTTTTCATCAATTTAGTGATATAGCACAATATTTTAATGCAGTAATGTAATTCTTATTCTATATTTATTTTAATTGTTTTTAATCCTCCATGAATGGATAAATGTATAATTATTGTACACATACATATTTTGCACATCATTTGTATGAGTATACTTGAAATGAAGTCATTTCAAAAAGCAAAAACCAAAAAAACAATGAAAATATTTTATGTTAACAATGTGTTGTATTGCAAGTATAATCATTCAGGATGTAAATAATTGTTCCAAATAAAAAGATATCAGCAAGTACCATCTTATAATATTGTCTTCAAAATAGTAAGCCACTAGCTGTGGAATTCATAGCAACACTATTAGATTGTGGATCTATGGATGTTTAAAATACTTGTAGAAAAGATTGCTCTATGATGAGCCATCTGTCAGTATGATATAAAATCAAGGTAAGGTGGTACAAGCCTGTATAATTCACAATACTACATTATCTTTGCAGGAGTGTGAATGTCTTAGATTCCATGTTAGGGATAATGAATAAATAATATACTTTTTATATGCCCATATAAAAATGTGGGTATGTAATTCTATACTACTGCTATCCATCTGTTGTCCGTCTGTCCACACCATCTTGTCTTCACAACTTCTAAGTCCTTGGGGGATTTTGATGAAACTTGATACAAAGAACACTATATGTAGAAAGATACACTGATGTACATGTATTGGAAGGGGACTGCTCATAAACATTTACATCAATTATAGCCATTCGACGTTTTATGCCCCCACTAGGTATGGCAAGGGGAATAAGTGTTTGCTTTCTCTTCCTTCCATCCTTCTTCCCTTCTTTTCTTCTGTAACACATTGGTATCCGGATGTATGCTTAAGAGGGGAAGAACTCTATTGATTTGGGGTCAAAATATCAAACGTCAAGGTAGGTAACAGCTGATGAAAATAGACTATTGGTTTCCGGATTATAATTAAGGTACCTTTCAACATATTCAAATCTAATTTGGATATACATACTTTATATACTTATTAACAATTAAGAGGAAGAACCCAATTGATTTAAGGGTAACAGATAACCAAATTTTGGATATATACTTACTTATCAAGATTCAAGACTTCTCGAATTTTGGGTTCAAAGGTCAAAGCCACAACTGATGAAAGGAAGTAAAAATCTGTGATACCGATCCGATTTCCACAACTCTGAGTCCAAAGAACATGACAATTCCTATACATATAAATATAACACAAGCAATCACTGACCCCTGTTAAAACCGAGGTGGGAGTAAGAAAATAGAAAATATTGTTTTCTGGGTGATAACTCAAGTATCCTTTATCATATTCAAACCAAAACTGTTTTGGATTCTCAGTTTCCTTCTTTCTCCAAGAAAATAAAATAAAAATTGTGTTCAAAATTTGTCTAGGAAAATCAAAGACAATGTAACCAACAAAATAAAAGGAGAAGGGGATCGTATTCAATTTACCTTTAATAAAGAAATCATAGATGTTCTGAATACTCTCTACGAATCAGTCAACGACTGAACGACTGAATCAGAAAACGAGTGACAAAGTGACTTACAAAGCCATTAATGAGTTAGGTGGCAAACTTTTGAAAGGAAGTGAGTTGATTTGCAATGCAGACGCATGTCCCGCGGGGTGGAGAACCGTTGGTGAATAAGAATGGTTCGGACGATGACCGGAAAATTAGAAGCGCTAAGGGACGTACATTACGAGCTAAAAGACCATACAAAGTGCCCTCAGCAGCAGCAGCTTCAGCATCACAACTGGCCGTTTTATCTAATACTTGTGGGCATAGCAGTAATTTTCCTCCCTACACTGGAAACAACGCGTACACCAGGAGGACCCCTCAAGCGACAGATATGTGCTACCGCTGTTTCCAACCGGGTCACTGGAGGAACAAGTGTCCGCTTAACCAGCAATACACGGGTTCGGGATTTGCCAACACAAATAAACAGTAGCAATGATAAGTATTATGAGTGTGGTAATCAGACTAAGGATAAGTTGAGGGAGAATGCAGACACATAGCCTTATTATATATATTTAGCAGAGAAAGTTTCTGAAAATATTTCTGGTCGAAAAAAGAAAAATTTATTTCAGCATTGGGTATGTTCGGGAAAAATTCAAGCATACGAGTATATTCTCTCTGTAGACAAAAATGGTTATTCTATCCAATCTAATGAGCAATCAACCCCCACCCCCTTTCCTTGATGTTCATATACAATACTTCTGATTTAAAAATGAAAAATTTCTTTCACAAGGGTCCCAAGAAATAGCTAGAGGTAGAGTAGCAAAGTTCAAACAAAACTCTAATGTCGTCCGTTGAGTGTGGCCGAAAATGGGGACAAAACATTTGATTTTGGGTTTAAGTGTTTTAAATACTTATATTAAAAGGAAAAAGTAAAGTTTGAAGACTGGAAAATAGCAGTATATATTTGAAAAAGATTCTTTCGTGTCTAAATTCAATTTGCAGTCAGGTAAACATCACATTCCAATGTTTCAAAAGTCTTTAGGCTTTTCTTGGAACAATAAATTTATGTGCTATACAGTTCTTCCTCTCGGGTCTTTCGTCAAGTCCTTACATTTTTACACGCCCGTCATAAGACGGGACGTAAAATGTTATGGCGTTGTCCGTCCGTCCGGGGTCATGTTTTCCGCATTTTTTTCTGCACTCTTTCAAGATAATCGATTGAAACTTGGCATATAGCTGTATATCAACGAGGATCAGTACCAGTCCACATATGATTATGTTTGCTTTGGTTTTGCCACAGTTACGGCCCTTGAACTTAAAATTTTTCAAGAATTTTACAGTTTTCTGGATTTCCTTATGCAGAGTTTCAAGATATTGGGCTGTAACTTGGCCATTCATTCAAATTGATGCCCTTCAAGCTTAGTGACGGGCGTATAATGCATCGTTAGGCGTTGCTCTTTTTACAGAATTATTAACTTATTAATTAAACACTGTCGAAAAAAAGAAGTTTGTTTTGTATCTAGATGATGGTTTTATTCTACAGGATTTTTTGTGAATGAGAAAAAAAATATTCGAACCAGTTCAAGAAATAGAAAGATTAGGATTGTGCGGGAAATCATTTTCTTTCTATGTATATACCAGAGAGACGTACTTCCAACGTAAAAGCGAATTTAGTAAGAGTTATCTTTCTTTTACCATTGATTGACAGTTGGCATGTGTTGCAGGCGATATAATATCTAGGCCTGTCTCCAGTCAAGGACAATAATATTCGGTTAATGACAATGATATGCCATAAAACTATAGATGCAAGAACAATTTGGGATAGACTTTTAGAAAAATGCTGGATTGAATTTATTATGCTCGAGTTACAGTTTTGGTCTCAAAACATTGACAAGTATATAATTAGCTCAGTTTCGCAACAATGTTAAATAGTTTACAATGTCGCAAGTGATTATGCGGGAGCAGCTTATACCGTGGGGGTAAATGAACATATTTTTGGCATGACATGGTCTGAATACGAAGTCTCAGTTCTTCTTGGCGGGGGCTGTAAGGAAGCGGGGTACTACACTACCTATGTATACATCACCATGGATCGTCGTAACTTTAAAAAGAACTCCACCCACTGATATACCCATTGGTCTACCGAAAGTTGTGTACCTGTAGTGGTCAGAGTGACCGAATGACTCTATTATTTAACTTTGATGTGAACGCTTAACCATCTCATGGTCAATAGACTTTATTATGTTAGATTGTAGTGTACTCTTACTAGTTGTATTATATGTCGATTACTCTAGATATATAAACATTTGTTGCACCAAGTGGCTTCGTGGAGTATGACAGAAATAATAGTAGAATTTGACTAGTCTAGTTTTCAGTGCTTTTATACTGACATGAAATACATACTTCAAATTTTCAGTCATCAAATTAAGTAAATCACTCTAAAACCAAGGAGTATCTCCCTCACGCATAGCTCTGTCCTTAGATATATTCTTTGGTTTCCTTATCGGTCATTTTGGCTTTAACACTGCTCTTCAAATATTCATATATTATGAGAATTCCAATCATTCGGCCACGAGCATCATTGAAGAGATATAACTTGTCGAAATGCGCATATGGTGCACTAAGTTAAAAGGTATATATGTTCTATATTTATTATGGGGACTTTGGGTATAAATGTACATCGGGAAATCGAATTATTTCAGACCTACACTTGATTCCAGTCATCGTAAATGCCGGGTCTTCCCCTTCATAGCACACGAAGCCCCCACTATATTTCTACTGTGTAGATTTCGTTAAACATTTCACGGACTTTTCTATATTGTCGCATACACAACGCGAAGTACTGCCCTACACGGTTCCTGATTTGGTTGCCTACGGACCTGGATTCCAACCAACATCTTCAGCGACTTTTACTTTTCTGAAATCGTCATGACTGAAAATATTGATATCCCTTCACTTTTTTAAGGATTAGGTAGGAAGGTTGATAGGTTAAGTGCAGTTTTAACAAAAAAGGGGTAAAATTAGACGTCCGAACAGAACTAAACCAGGACAATTTGATAAATAGATTAAAAGCATTGAAAATGTGCTAAATTTAACGGTTTAACGGAGGATGAGACGAAAGAAGTTGCTTACAGAACGACTAACGATGCCGTTAGCGACTTTTTGAACGTTTATACGATGATCACCCCGCATTCAATTGGAATTAAAGGCAGAGTTATCAATAAGGTTCACGCTCGTAACGGATCGACAGCACGCGCTGTCCTTACTGCAAAATGTTAAGCAAAAGCGAGATGAAGAGGCATCACTATACGCGCATAGATTATCAAAACTAGCAGTCTAAGCTTTTGATAATTTGAATACCGCTGAAGATCAGAAGCAATGGGAAATCGAAGAAGTCGCGATAAAGTACTATTGAAAGGAGTTGAATTTTTTGTTGATATGATAATTAAAGTTTAGTAATGCCCATAGTAAGGTGTGTTCATTCACACATGAAGGAGATGGTTAACTCCTGAATTACAGTTAACGGCTTTAATTTAATTAATAGAAAAATCGTATTATGTCCGTTACCATCATATGTGGTATTTGGGATTAACAAATAAAGAAATCGTTCAAAAGAAAACTTCTTGGACCGATATACAGGAACTTTTCTTCATCTTACTCGGTACTTTTGGTGAGTTAGGGCGATATGGTTGAGGATCACTAATGACTCAAATTTACTATGAATTTTATGAAATATTTCTATAATAAAAATGAGAGAAATGAAGTCTTTGGCAGATTACGTTGCCCGGTAATCTCAAGTTGTCATTAAATATCATGATTCAACAGCGGTTGGTTAAATGTTTATGTTATGTAAATATAAATATATACATGTTCTCGTTTGGATGGAATGCGACCAAACAGTTCTTTGTGCTTGTTGTCCAAACTTGAATAGACCACACTTAGACAGTCCCAGATATATCGACGCCCCTAACACCGAAATAATTTCTATGAGACCTCCTTGGAAATTTTAAAGAATATTAATCTCTGCCTCGGGTAATCATATTTATTTGCCCTTTTATTTTCATAAGGAAAATGGTAAATATGAAATAAAACAACCGTTTGATGATATTATTTAGAACTTTAATGCGACAAAGATTAAAATCTAGTAGTCAATTTCACTGGCTACTAACAGTTTTGCTCTTGAGAACATCCCTAAAAATTTGAAACGTGTTAAAACGGTATCATTTGGCAAATATATCGATACTGCCAGAAATCTGAAGGAAGTTAAAGTAGAGGAGCCCTTTCAAATTATTAATTGGGATTTTTGTAATCATGGCAATAGGATTTATTATACCCCCCCCCCCCCCCGCAAACAAGGTTTGTGGGTATATAGGAATCACTCTGTCTGTCCGTACTTCTGTCCACCAAACCTTGTCTGGCCCATACCTTCTCACCCTGTGCACGGATTTCAATAATATTTCACAGAAATATTGCTTAGGATCCAAGAATATGTCATGACCTTGAACTAAGGTCATGGGTCAAAGGTCAAGGTCATGATAGACACAATGAGTAAAACCTTGTCTGAGATATAACTTCTTCCCCTGTACACAAATTCCAATAATACTTCACAGAATTGTTGCATAGGATCTAAGAGTGTGTCATGACACTGAACCAAGGTCATAGCTTAAAGGTCAAGGTCATAATAGACACAATAAGTAGAACTTTGTCCGGGCCATAACTTCTCACCCTGTGCACAGATTTTGATATTTCTCAGAATTGTTGCTTAGGATGCAAGGGTGTGTCTAAACCTTGAAACAAGGTCATAGGTCAAAGGTTAAGGTCATAATAGACACAATATGTAAAAATATTGTCCGGAACATAACTTCTTCCCCTGACCATGAATTTCAATAATATTTCACAGAATTGTTGCTTAGGATTTAAGAGTGTATCATGACACCGAAACAATGTCATAGGTCAAAGATCAAGGTCATAATAGACACAGTAATTAAAATCTTGTCCGGGCTATAACTTCTCACCCTGTGCACAGATTTCAATAACAATAATATTTCACAAAATTGTCGTTTGGGATGCAAGGGTGTGTCAAGACCTTAAAACAAGGTCATAGGTCAAAGGTCACGGTCATAACAGACACCATAAGTAAAATTTGTCCTGGCCATAACTTCTAAATTTGTGCACAGATTGCAATAATATTTCACAGAATTGTTCCTTAGGATCCAAGGCTATGCCATGACCTTAAACCAAAGTCATAGATCAAAGGTCAAGGTCACAACAGACACCATGGGTAAAACCTTGTTTTCATTGATTATACATCAAAATGTTATTGTAAGTGGGACATTCATTACACTGATTCCAGTGATGTATCTTGGGATGAATTATTGCATGTTTCAACTTTGTTGCCGTGGGGAGTATTTGTCCCGATAGGACTGCTCTAGTTCTTCTGGTATTTATTTATAAGAAGTATTAGAAAACGTTTTTGCAAGTAAGATTGTCAGACGATTTCAGAAAGAAAGGTCAGACATAAAGTCAGATGATACAACTGACATGCAAGAGATGAAAAGTTTTAAGTTTGAGGTTTTTCGAATTTTCTCTGTTTCAACATTTATCGCGATTCAGATTTATTTTGGTATCATATTTTACTGACTACATATCACAAAGATGCATACATTAATCATGCAAGTTCACTGGAATGAACCCCCCTTCCCTTTTCCCCCAAGACCCAGAACTGTCCCAATGATGATAGCTATCAAACGTTTCTCACTGTTGTACATGTACACTGCTAATATTTGTAACAATTTTAAAAAATCCCCAACTAATTCTCACATTTTATTTGTGCACGATATGAAGACGGTCATTTTCACAACCTGAAATGGCAGGAAAAAGAAAATATCATAACTGTGTCAATTATATTAAATCAAAATACAACTTCATTATTGCATGTATGATGTGTATGGCTAATACTGAAAAAGTTGTTTTATGTAATTTGGGTCGGTGTTTTTATGATTTTGAATGTACTGTGCGGTCATGTCCATTTTTAGACGACTCTTATTCTCTATAAGTATTCTAATGTACTTGACAATTTGTAATTTGTATTTTCATATTGTTGTGATTTTTTTCGAATGAAAATATGCCACATGTTATTATGCTGTAAATAAATATTTTTCAACAGCTCTAGCGTAGGCGTCGGGCAATAGACCATATTCCGGTTTTGATAAAATACGATTTTTTTGTCCGAGCTAATACCTTTTGACGTTGTTTTTCGTAGTGACTTTATAATGACTCTATGTCATGCGTTATGACGTCACTATGAAAAACAACGCCAAAATGTATTAACTCGGACATAAAGACAGCAATTATCAAAACCGGAATATGGTCTATTGCACATTAGTGTTTTTATTTATGTATGGATATGGAAGAATAGACGCTCTTTACTCCAGGATTTTTTGGTAGAGAAGGGGTAACCCGAATTACCAGTCCGGAACGGCTATAGAATGACTAGATCGGCCTTTATAATATAATGTTAGTAAATGATTTTGTTCAAATAATATAACTGAAGTTATTTTATAATTGATAGATAGATAGATAGATTATTGTTTTACGTCGCACCGGGAATATTCCACCCATATGGCGACGGTAAGTTATTTTATAAAGAATTGTTTCAAAATAGCTTTTGACGGTATACATACTAGAGATTTCTTTTTTCATAGATTACGTATTTAAGACAGCTACAGTACTGTACAGTAGAGAATTTACCGCAACAATATTATGTATCGTAAGTGCAAAAATGCCATTATGATATATAATTCAGTTGATATCGCCTTCAGTATATATCTATATTCAAGTTTGATGTCTCCCACATTTCCTCTTATAATGCATAAATGCCTGTCGTGTTGTAAAACTAGTAAAACTGGTGAAAAATTATATTTTATTAAATTTGTACATGTAATAATATGATGATAAGTTAAGTTTAAATTAAAACAGAACTATAAATAGACCGAGGTACATGTTCACTCAATTCAGATATCTTTATTCTTGGACAGTTGAACATCTGGAATATTTCAGTGATAATCAAAACTTAATTTTACAGCGTGCAATGTATTTTTAAGTTAAACAATGTATACTTTCAAGTATTAATTAGATCCATCTAAAGATTATTCTATTTTCAGAACAACATGTTTTTATAATACTACATATGTATTGCAAAACCTATATTAGTTCATTGTTAAACACTACATGGCGAATCTAAGAGTTTGTATGGGAACGGAGGAGAAAGTGTCTGTGTGGGAAAGTCGTGAGTAAGGGGAGGCATAATAACAGTTCTTGAAAAGAACGATATATAGAAGTAATGAGCAAGAAATATATTCAATCCAGGCCAAATGAAAGAAAGAAAGAAATGTGTAATTCTAATATTGTAATGAGGTTCAATCTTGCAACAAGCACATAAGTTAAACATAATGAAGTGAAGTACTTTATAAATAGTTTACAAATATAATAAATTAGTTACTATTGCAAGTATACACAGTAGAAGTTCCTTTTATTGATCACAATATATACCAACTTAATAAAGAAAAGACATCACATTGAAGTCATCAAAAAGTACACAGGGTATAGCAATATGAAAAAACAACACATTTTATAATTTGTATTTTTGAGCGCACACAATCCCTTCTCAACATTTACATGTATGCAAGATTTGGTGACTTGTGTCACAATAAATTTACTCTTAGTATCATATATACAAGATGCACACACGTACATTTTCACCAAACATATATCTACACACACATACACACACAATTAGTGCAATAGAAATCTGGCATCCCTACAAGGAGATACGGCACACAACTGCGTCCAACAGCTGTGGTCTTCCAGGCCCACATAGTAACTAACATGAGAAATAACAGTATACAGTTGTTGACTGGGGTTGAGGTCAACAGCTGATTTGTTGGACCCGAGTATGAACTGTTGACCGACAGACAACAACCGTTTGTTATACTTTTTATATAAACAAGAAGAAAAGATAACTCAATTTGGAATGTGTCGAGGGGTCCCTAATGGGGGACTTGATTTTTTAAGAATTAATTTCATCGCTGAAAATGATTAAATTTACCAATATTCAGCGTCTAACTTGGGGAATCAATAAAATAAACTTAAATATAAAAAAAAAACTTGTTACCATAATGGCATTCTAGATCTCGTCGGTCAACAGTTTGTCACGTGACCGGTCTAACAGTTGATTTTAACAGCTCGTTTGGACCGGCTGTTTTTAACAGTCGATTTATTGGACTTTTTTAATATAGATTATTAAGGGTAAAATAGTAAAGAGTATAACAATTTTTATTGTCAGTGTCTTTTCATTAATTTTTCGTTTGCGCTTTCCGATTTTCCGCTGTGTCCTCGGTGCTACAACTTCAGTCCGTCCGTTTGTCGATGTTACAGTGCCAGGGTCTCTATGACAGAAGATTCTAAACCTAGAATATAGTCTCTGACGTTCGTCTGTTGTCTTTGTCGCCCAAACAGCCCTGCTATCCAGAAAATGTCGGTATTCGTCAGCTAGTCGACACTATCCATTCCCAAATAAAGCCCGTCTCAAGTCCTTGTATTGTTAAATCTGAAATGCATGTCACAAGGTCAAGAAATGGCTGCGACTTCCAATTAACTGACTGTTTCAGCACCTGATTAATGGATTTGAAATTGTTATTCGTCCATTGTCCAATCGTCCAGCAGTCATTGGTTTATTAACTTTATTTGTTATGTTATTTTTCAGTCTCTGGTTGAAGTATTTTAGAAATTTGCCTGAAACAGCTGTGAAGTCACTATCAATGTCAGTCTATTCGTCATAGCATACCTTCTCATCAGCATTAACCAATCTGTCATTACCAAAAAGCTCATTAAGTATCCGCTCACGGTCATATTTATCCACGTTGTCGTCCACATGCTTCTACTTTGCATGCTGATGTGCCGTGTACATAATGCGTGTGACGCGTCAGAAAGCCCTTGTAACTGCATTTACCAAAACTTTTTCTTCGTCCGTCCCAATCGCCAAAGAGCATCTGTCAACGTCAGTACGCTTAGTGCGCAGACCAAAGTTACTTTCGAAGTCACTGTTGCCATGGATATAAACCGGCCCGATGAATAAGGGTGGTTCGTCAGTCGAGTCCATAACTACAGAATTCTGTTTATAGCAGGTCATGGTCACGTGCATGTCACTTAAGTTGAATGTTTAGTCAATACCTAATAAGTTTTTGCCACAACAACACATCTGTTTCAGTTGGTCGTCAATATACAATACGACACAAGGCGCCTTACCTTGGTCACGAACCACAGATCTAAAGATAGTGCCTTTCTGTGTCACTTAATTGTCAATTTCATATATATGGTCTGCAATGTTCCGTCTGTATACTGTTGGTCCTGTCTGTTGTTTCAAGTCGAACTTTTGTCGTTTCGTTTATTTATTAATTTTTTTTTTTGGTCATAAAGCTGTTATCCACTAGATGGTCCTGATAGCTGTTCATATTTCAGTGTTAGCTAGTTATAACATGTTGGGGCTTTGTCGTTTTCAGCATGTCTGTCATCTCTGTCATTACATTGTCTACCGTTCGTAGGTACTCCGTCTTAAGTTTAGAGTTTCCTTGGAGTGTAATGCCAGGGACTTCAACCACATATTCCACCAGAGCTACGTTGTCGTTCCCACTTAAGCCTAGACATGATACCCCTTTCTTGTACGTCTTATAAGTCTTAAGGCACACATAATATCGGTGTAATTCTACAATTTGGTAGGGGTCCGGCTGTGGTTTTATATGGTCACATATTCTTTTGTTTTTGCTTCTCTTTTCATAGCAGTAAATGCCTTTTCTTACAAATACCTTTTAAGGAAACCATCTTCACCTTTTAAAGTGCCATTTCAACTTAATTGTTCCCACTCAATTGATGTATGTTTATACAATAAATAAACTGCTGAAAACCCGAAGTTCATATCAACTGTACTGTAGATAACGAGATATTTGTGATAAGCTAATGCGCGCTGCTAAGCCACACCTGGTATTTATACAGAAACGCCAGATTCTGCGACGAAGAGATGCTGACGTCATGTTTTGTATATAGTGCTGGACTTTAGTATAGAAGTGTCCGAAGAGCAGAGTTGTTTATTCTAACATGACTTGAGAATGTTCCCCTATATGTCCCATAGAGTTCCACTGTGCATTATTATCTGATATGTTCACGGTTAGAATCACCACGCCTTACTAGCGGTCACGACGTTTAAAAGCCCCGCCCATCGGTATTTTGACCGTGTCAACAAAATCAATATGTAGATTTCCAGAAAACCATTTAGGTCATTCCATTTATTTTTTCTGAAAATCAAATTCTTGATTTTTACATCACATTCACCCCTGTTGTCTGCATGGTCTAAATTTATTGTTGTTGACATAAGATATTAATATTTACGGTAAGTACTTATCTAGTTCATGTCAGAATAGAAATAAAGACGTCCTAATCGTTATCTAGTGCCCAGTAACAGCCCCGAGTCGCATTAATCAATCAAATTAATGCGACTCGGGGCTGTTACTGGACATTAGATAACGATTAGGACGTCATTACTTCTTAAATAATATTAAAGAGAAAAAAATGCCTCGTGAAGATAAAGGCGGGTCGAGCAAAGTCGGGGGGTTGTTCGTTGTGTGCTACTAATTGTGGGAACAATAGTGCGATGGTGTGTCAATGCACAGTTTTCCTAAGTCACCTAGTAAACGACGCCAGTGGATTCAGTTTGTTAACGAAAAGGGAGACAAAGTGGACAGTCCTACAAAACATTCGGTCTTATGTTCTGTGCATTTTACACCAGAAAGTTTCCCAAAACCAAAGAAAGTATTGTTAATATCCGGTGCAATACCTTCTGTCCAATGTCGACCAGCAAACGCATTTGATTCACCTAGCTGGGCCTCCAAATATTTGGGAGCAAGTAACCCTTATTTAGAAATTTTAAGCCCGGATGAGGACATGGCAAGTCAAACATATGCACCAAAGAAAATACTGTCTCAGTTATGTGACAGAAGTCACATAACTGAGCCAGTAACTCCTTTATTTTCTTTTAAACATTAACGTAAGATCAATCATCTCCAATCCCCAGATTCGTTTTCTTTGACAATAATTGTGTGATTGACCTTGTCGACTTTGCCGCAAAGGGCCGCATGGGGAAGGGTTCGCTTGACCTCTCTAAGAAAATTCTGAAAACTTCATGCAAATTGGTGCATTCTGAAGTATACTGCAATGCATATCATGTTGGGTTTTTTTTCACCAGGACTTCATTTCATCCAATAACATTTCTTAGGAAACCATTCTCGATCACTCTAATGCATTCGGTATGTTGATATGAGGACGTTAGTCAGAGTAGGATGATTTCTCGGGCCTATATCGCCCTCCAAAGATCCACCTCTTGAGAGATCCGGATGAAAACCGACATAACTTGTAAAAGACCTAGAGTATTTCTCCGTTATCATATATCAAGTCTTTACCTATTTCCCGTGTGCACATTTTGCTTCAACCTGCGGCTTTAAACAGAATGTTGACGGACGGAAAGACAGCCACTTAGTCGGACGGACAGATGGATCCACGAAATGCAGGTTACGTGACTGTAAATTTATGTGATATTTTCTTTGAAATTTATTTGACTTCAGTGTGAGTTTCCATCGAATTGAGACATGTATTTTTGTCTAAAAGCATGTGACAAGATATGATTAAACAACTAATCAAGATTTTGACATATCACAAACACGTACGGACGGACATATATCATCAATCTATAGACTGGAATTGCTAATCCCGCCAAAAGCTAGAGAGAATTTATAACAGTAAACTGTGTATTTATTTTACAAAAAAATACCATATGCTTTGGAAATATCTTAAAAAAATTCAAACATTAATTTATTAAATTCAAGGTTACATTGTATATCTCCGGTATCATCCTCTTTACTAGTAAACTATGAACTTTGTGAAACTACGGTATATATAATAGAGCGACTATATATGGATTGATGATTTTGTTATCTGTCATTTTTATCATTTCACCAGTTGGAACCTCTTGATCACTGCTTCTTAAGTGCTAGGAATATTAATTTAGGTTTGAAAACTGTAACAGATCGTGGAAATTGGACAGGTGATATCCTGTAGTGAAAACGGGGAGGGGCGTAATGGGGTTTACTTTGAAATGTAACACATGGTAATTTAGAAAAAATATTTTAATTTCTACCTGGATCCGGAGACAAAGTTATAATTTAAAATTTGTCTTTTCAACAGTGAATTAATAACTGTGATTTCGAATTTATTGAGTTTTATTCTATCGATTAATAGAATTAAACCATTTTGCATGACAATTTATTTGAATGTTTGATAATGGAATGAATTAGAATAAAATAATTGGCTAAGTATTTTCTCAGTTTATGGCGCCAGACCTTGATCTGATAAATCAGTTGTTAGAACTTAGTGAATTCGGACAAAAAATATCAGATATCTAAGATAGAATAAGTAGTCCTCCAAAGGGAAGTAAAATATACTAAAAGAAATAACACAAACACTCTCTGCCGCAAATTTTCGGCCTCCTCGCCTTTATCAAGCAATAGTTAGGATAGTACGGAAAATAGTTAGGATAGTTCCGTACTATCCTAACTGTTGTTTGATAAAGGCCAGGAAGCCGAAAATTTGCGGCAAAGAGTGTTTGTATTATTTCTTTTATCAGATATCTAGTATACCGCAATTGAAATTCTGGAATTACATGTACACACACACACACACACACGCACACACAGATGTATATATATATATATATATATATATATATATATATATATATATATATATATATATATATATATATATATATATATATATATATATATATATATATATATATATATATATATATATATATATATATATATATATATATATATATATATATATATATATATATATATATATATATATATATATATATATATATATATATATAAATATACATATATATATATATATATAACTCCACTTACTTATTAGTGAAGTAACTAAAGAACATGTTATGGAGATAGAAGGAGAGGAATGAAAGACAAACAGAACATTTGCAGTCAAAATAAGATTAACATACAGAGATAATGCCTTTGCGAGATCGAGCTTGTTGTTTGTGAAGCAACAGTTCCTTCACAGGAACTGCAGAGATGAAGATAACCAGTCTTGCAGCTGCTGCTGAGACAAGGGAACGCACGCACTGTGGATCCATCTTCCACAACCAGAGCACAGTATCGTGTCTGTGTTGCCTTTTTTTTTTTTTGACGCTCGATGCATGGGTACTCTATTTCTAGCATTGTGTGCAAGAAAGTGAAGAGTGTATACCCTTTTATACAGTAATATATAGTTTTGAACTTGTTATATGGAGAACAAGTTAGTGAAGGTAGGAGACCACTGCCTTGGTTGCTTGTACAAACAATTAGATGTGACAGACGAGTGCTGTGGCTTCATTAGTTATTTTAATTAGTTATTTAACCAATTACGTTCGCTATGTCATAAAGCTGTTGAAACTAGTGTTTGTCATAAATAAAGATTGAAATATTACCTTGACTTTCAGGGTGAATGATAGAAATCTCTCGCTCCAAAATATACTATGAGAGATTTCAAATTTTAATGAGTGATTAGTCTCTCACTGAAGAAGTCACAATGAGATTTTTCACAAATCAAATGAAAAAATAATAAAAAGTTTGAACTTGATGCTAGCGTTGAATCAACACCGAATAATTCAATAACATAAGTATAGTCTCGAGCTTATATGGTACGTAGGTTATTGATATTGGTGATCATACTACATTCAGTCAGATGTGTATATATGTCTCTGATTCAGTAGTCTATGTCTCTGTCTGTACCGACATTTCATTGACGGATGGCGGTATGCCAGTTTGGCGTTATAATGGAGTTATTGTATAACGGGACATCTGTTCTTCAAGAAATTTAGGCGATATGCGAGTTTGGCGTTATAACCGGGGCCGATAGGTCGGGGTAGAACTGTATATAGATTTGGTCTAGTTTGTTACACGTACTAGGACCCTCACTAGCTGCTGATTCGGATCAGTACCTCCACAATACCAGTAGAGGTATCCACAATCTGATTAAAACCATGTCTTTATTCCGCTTCTTTTTTGTCACATAGCGGATAAAGATCTGGCGAAACTCCGTAAGGGGTCCTGTTCTGGTGAACCCTGATTTTCAGCCAATCATTGGATCGGCTACAAATTCCTAGGAATGAAATTAACATCCACAGCGTGCGTGACCCACAATGGGACAAACAGAGAAGCGAAATAAAGATATGGTTTTAATCGGATTTGGGGATCCAGAGAATTTCTAACATCTGATTTCCTCTACAAACATTATAACTTGGACAAAAACGGATTTAATGGCACCTCGAAATTTCGGTCATGTTTGTGAGCGATTTTGATATTTGGTTACAAAATTGATATTTTAGTCACAGATGTGATTGTTTTAGTCACAACTTGGAGCAGTGCATGAGAGGACTCGCCGTATGGACATTTCGTGCTATTATCTGTCGATGTTAAAGATAAAATCGATGGGAAATTTTTTTTGTTTTTGTTTTTTTGTTGATTTTTTTTTTCATTATTATCATTATTGTTGATGATTAACAGTAGCTTTCACGCTTAAGAGATTACGCCGAAGTCTAAATAAGTACTTCAACATTCCTGTTGCAGACTTGGAATCAGTTGATGGGGGTAGATTGAAGATGAGAGATCAGCGTCGTAGTGTGTCAGGAATTTTATGTCCCTGTAATCGACAAGATACTGACCAATGGGCGCCTACAGAAGTTTGTTGGTTTTCTTTGGGATGATATCAACTATATTTTTGGTCATATTTTTGTCGAGGGAACGTGAAAAGTTTCCTCTAGTTATTGTTCCCCGCTTTTTGCGAAAGCGTGGGGACATTAAATCTCATTCGTCTGTCTGTCCGTCCGTCCGTCTGGCACAAAAACTTTAACCTTGCTCATAACTTTTAACCGTAAGACGTAGGGCCTTCATATTTGGCATGTGTGTCCCTAATTGCAATACTTTTCCCTTGGTACCAGAATTTTTTAACATGAGACCTTGACTTTGACCTGTGACCTACTTAAATGTACATGTATCTTTTTTACTGTAAGACGTAGGGCCTTCATATTTGGCATCTGTGTCTGTAGACATGCACAGCCATGACAATATATCACAGATCACTGCAACCTTGCTTATAGAACCCCCAAAGCGGGGAACCACAATTCTCTGAATTTGCTTGTTATTTGAGATACGTACAAGTCTCTGACCCTGGCACAGAGAAGTTCAGCTCAAACAGTCATGATGCGATCATATGTATCTCTTGAGGATGTCTTCGTTGTAATGCTGTTCCCTCTCAAGTGGATAAAGACGCAGTCTGGACTGGATTCCTTCAGGTGGCGTAGAAAATCATGCAAAATGTTGTTGGTGCGCGTACCTTCACGGCCGAACCATCTCACGTCATCAGGGATTCGTAGATCTTCTGCCGTAAAGGTCTAAGACGAGCGATGTATCAATTAACTACCTAGAAGTGCTCATTTGGCCATTATGGTTTACATTTGGATAATGTTAAATCAGTTACATTGTCTTTTATTGCCCGGGTGTACAAATCTATCCGTAATTACAACAATTATCACGTGAATATAGTTCATCTACAAAGAAGATCTTAATGCACCGACGTTATTGATCCTGTTTAATAATTTTTGATAATCACTGTCTCGAAATTAAAGAAATTATTGCAATTACTCAATATACTTCGTCATTATCAGATATTTAATAATAAAACCAAATTCAAATTTGCGACAAGTGCATGTTTAAACTTATATTTTTCGTCAGAGTGACCAGGTGCCAGTATATCCAGTCCTTCATTGTAATGGATTGATTGATTGATTAAATGTTGTTTTACGTCACTCCACGATTATTTCACGTATATGGTAGGGTGGTCGCTCGTAACGTTATTCATTTTGGGCATTTGGCCAAAATCTCGCATTTTTCGTCCTTTTCAACTGAACAGAAAATGTATTAAATGTGGAGTAAAAAAAAAAAAAAAATTATATGTATGTCATCTTTAAGATTTGTTCTTTCTTTACAATGTAGCGCTGCCGAATTTATCAGGGTGTCCATATCCATTTAGGTACAATACAGTCGCCCCAGGCGCACTGAATTAACAACAGTCTATCTCTTCTTTAGAAATTAGATCCATCAGAAAGTTGCAATACATTTATTCACGAAAGAAAATTCGTGCACAATAAGAAAATAACAATAATCCAAAAGTCGCTTCGATATTATTCACTCAACTAATCTCTGATCACAACTAAATAACTTCTAATCTTAACTAACTAACTAACTAACTTCAATCGCTGAAACCTGCCCCTATTTATACCAAAACTCCGGACTCCCCGTGACCTAAATAAAATGTACTCCCCATATCTAAATTTAGACTATCTCCCCATAATCTGTTGACTCCCCACGTGCTATATATAGACTAACTAGTATAAACAAACAATTAACGTGATTATAATTAATCTAAATATGACTACCTATACAAACATATAATATGTAAAAGTAAAGATATCTAGACCGCTACATAATATCATTTTGATTCCGCACGCTATTACTGAACGTAGAATGGTGATTTATGTATCAAAAGTTGCAGAAATTCCTAAATTTTTAAAATCCGAGTGAAACAGTTTTGCAGCTGATCTATATCTGCAAAAGAAAAATATTTATTTGAAAAACATCGTCAGAAAACATCGATCTCGGTACGGTTTTAATCCGTTTCACTATATTGTTAGTGTAAACCCTCTACTTCCCTTTCATAAAAAGGTCATGGTCGTAATGTAATAATAGCTTGCGGAAACCATTGGATGTTTAGCTCTCTGGGGCGTGGATTTCGTACATACGTCACGCCGTATGAGTTATCGTTCGTAGCGCCGATGTTGTTTACGTCCTCTTTTTTCTTCCATAGATACCAAAGCTATCGATACATCGCAACGCTAAACTATGGCTTTCTCGGACGATTTTTTGCGAGTTTTGACAGGAGAAGTCCCTCAGGTTGAAGGACCGTCACCTAGGAGGGCTATCACTTATGGTAATAATTAAACAAGAGGCCCAAGTGGGCCTATATCGCTCACCTGAGTACCTAGATTATCAGTCATGCATGAAGGAAGAATTCATTTATTTTTTTCATTAATGTGACTAAGTCAACACAGATGTTGAAAATATGTCAAATTTTATTTCAGGCTAGAATAAAAAACAACACTTTTTTGCACATCCATTCAGGTGATTTTGATATTAAGCATTTCCTTTGTCTCTGCAAGAAGTCATTCAGGGCAACAAGTTAGTCATTTTCTTTAGGTGGGGCCTCTTGTTGACTGATTTCAAGTCTGGGTCATGAACAACAATTGTTTCGAATATTGTCCAGATCTAACTTAAAATTGCCTAATTTCATATGTTGAGTGTTGAGAAACATCTAAAAACTTATTTAGATGTGTAAAGAAATGAAAAAAAAATTTTGACCACAGCTGGATTTGAACCGCTACTCTCCATATTTCAATTACCAAGTGGTATATGTACTATTGTGAGAACTGCTTTTTAGACATGGTGGCATTATCTGTTAACCAATTTGGATGAAATTTACCAAATTGATAGAGGACTTTTAGTACTTCATGTATTCCATGTTTCATTAAAATCTTTCATGTGGTATAACAGCAGAAGTGAAAAATGTGATTGAATTGTTCCTATACACCCTCATTTGGAAGTCTTAAAAAATTCATAGAAAATCCAAAAATTGAGATATTGACAAAATTCTTTCAAAGTAACAATCCTTACCATAATTATGATCACAATAGTCCATAAGAAATCATCATTATCAATTAACTAGGAAATATGACACTTTTTTCTGCATTGAATCACCAAGTCCAAAGAAATGTCCAAAAAAATTCTAAAATTTGATTTTGGAAGGGAACCAAAATGACAATACATCTTCACTCATCCCTCTAGATCATTTCTATGCATTCTGTTTGTCTCTGTATACAGCCCGTATGAAAAAGAATATTGTTAAACGAGGGAACTCTTTTGTGACCTACTCTTGACTATGGTGGCGCCACCTGTAAAGAGGTCTGGACGAAAACAACAGAATTTGAAGAGGATCATAAGTGACTTATTTCTACCAAGATTTATTAAAATCCTTCAAACAGTTTTGTAGAAAAAGTTGAAATAGTGAAAAATGGCCAACCCCCCCCCCCCCTTTTTTTTTTTTGGAAGTCTTAAACGTAAAATTCCTAATTTCATATGTTGAGTGTTGAGAAACATCTAAAAACTTATTTAGATGTGTAAAAAAAAAAAAAAAAATTTTTGACCACAGCTGGATTTGAACCGCTACTCTCCATATTTCAATTACCAAGTGGTATATGTACCATTGTGAGACCTACTTTTAGACATGGTGGCATTATCTGTTAACCAATTTGGATGATCCGCACAAAAAACAAAACCTTTGAAAAGGACTATGAGTACTTGCATCCTACCCAGTTTTATCACAATCCTTCAAGTTGTTCTCTAGATCAAGTTGAAGATATGAAAAATTGTCCCCCCCCTTTCTTGGAAGTCTTAAAAAATTCATAAAAAATTCAAAAATCGAGATATTGAAAAAATTCCTTCGCACCAGCATTCCTTACCATAGAAATGATTAAATGAAACCAAATGAATGCATCAATGTTTACTAAAAGAAAATAATAACTCTTTAATGCATTAAAATAACAAAGTCCAAAATTAAAATGAAAAAACGTCAAAAATTTGATTTCAGAATGGAACCAAAAATATCAACACTTCTTCCCATATGCCTCTAAATCATTCCTATGCAGTCGGTTTGTCGCTGTATGCACCCGATCTGAATAAGAAGTTTGTCAAAGGAGGGTACCCTCTGTGACCTACTTTTGTCTGTGGTGGTGCCACCTGTTCATGGATCCTGACAAAGATGACCACATTTGTTGGGGACCTTGAGTATTTGATGCATGCCAAGTTTCATTGAATTCCAGCTAGTGGTTCCGAAGAAAAAGTTCAAACTGTGAAATGTTTACACCAATTATCCCACCCCCCTTTTTCTTGAAAGCCTTAAAAAATTCATAAAAAATCCAAAACATAAAATATTGAAAAATTTTCTTCGCAGTAGTATTTCTTACCATCAAAATGATCAAATTAAACCAAATTAATGCATCAATGTTTACTAAAAGAAAAAAATACCTCTTTTCTGCATTAAAACTACCAAGTACAAAAAAACGTCAAAAAAACGTCAAAAATTTGATTTTGGAACGGAACTAAAAATAACAACACTTCTTCACACATCCCTCTAGATCATTCCTATGCATTCGGTTTGTCTCTGTATGCCCCCGGTCTGAAGAAGAAGTTTGTCAAAGGAGGGTACCCTCTTTGACCTACTTTTGCCTGTGGTGGCGCCACCTGTTGATGAATCCGGACGAAAAAACAACAACACTTGTAGGGGACCATGAGTACTACATGCTTATCAAGTGTCATCAAATTCTGTTCAGTGGTTCTGGAGAAGAAGTCGAAAATGTGAAAAGTTAACGACGGACGACGGACGACAGACGACGGACGGACGACGGACGGTGATTGATCACAATAGCTCACTTGAGCCTTTGGCTCAGGTGAGCTAAAAATGTCCAAAACATAATAGTTTTCCACTCTGCAGCAAGCCAATAAGCCGCCTCTGATTTTTCCCAGTACATGTGGTTGAAGATTTTCGGTAACTCTTTGGAGTTAACCTTCAGACATTAGACGGTTTAGTACTAAGTATTTTCGCTTCACTTTCGTCGTTTTCCACGTACACAATAATAAATATAGATATGTAAAATGTACTTGAGTAGTTTTTTTTTTTTAATGTTATTTTTCTGAAAAGAAATATGTTATTTCTAATGTAGGAAATACTGTACTATCTTCAGCCAACTATGTACCCCCCCCCCTCCCCCCCCCCCCCCCCCCCCCCCGCTCAGTTCAAGTAATGCATTTAATGTTAATTATCTATCTAGTTAAAAGAATGAGAGATTTCATTAGGATAAGTGAAATCTGCCCAACCATTTTTTTTTCTCTATCTCTTTATTGCCTTTTGAAAGCCAAGCCAGCACTAACTGAAGATGTTAAAGTATAATGAGGTAAAAATCTATCTAGCAAAAAGAATGAGAGATTTCATTAGGATAAGTGAAATCTGCCCAACCATTCTTTTTTCTGTCTTCTTACCATCTTTCAATGGCATCTATTCTTAAATTAATAAAAAAAAATCTATCTAGCAAAAAAGAATGAGAGATTTCATTAGGATAAGTGAAATCTGCCCAACCATTCTTTTTATGTCTTCTTACTGTCATTCATTGGCCTACATTATGTTTTTTTTTTAAATTAAACTATGTATCTAGCAAAAAGATATTGAGAGATTTCATTAGGATAAGTGAAATTTGCCCAACCATTTAATATTTCTTTTTATTCAGTATCTTTCTTAAATTCCTCTTAGTGACCAATCTGCATGCATTTATAGATTATTTATGTAAATGATGATTATAATTGACAAGTGCAATTATTTACTCAAGGGGCAAATATTGACAAACTTAAATGGGTTTTGTTTTTCAATCTGGCAAAAATATACATGTATATGGTACAAGTATTTAGATCTATCTTGTATGAAAGACAATCCTTTATTTGCAACAGTCCTAAATAACTTGGGCATATATAAATTTATAAAAAGGTATATTTATGTGGTAATTGCTTTAATATAAACACAATTAATATCTGAATATTATTCTCATATTATTGAAGAAACATTCTCAATTACTGCTTAAAGAAAAAAAAAACAGGTCCATTTTGTAAAAAGAAAATTGCTGATTTTTTATAATTGTAGGCTTCACAAAGATATTATAAAGTTCCTGTAAAAACAAAAATTTAAAACTTTACTTTCGTAAAGATGTAACATAGTCATAAAAATTATTATGGGGAGGACATAAATTTCACAGTATTTTTTTCCAATATGCAATATCTCCAGAACTTTGCTATTATTCCATCGAGGCTGTCCCTGGACATGTCTCTTTTAAGTGAATATTACACTGAAGGTTATGTTAAAATAGATCTAAGTTTTGACAAAGAGCACAACTTTAATTGTAAATTGATATATATCTTAAAATGAATGAAATGAGGCCAATTCAACTTGATTAGTAGATTACAATCCAAGGTGACTCGAGAAAATATGGGTTGGTGTGAGGATTTTTTTTTTATTATTATTTTGCAATTCTTGTTTAAGACAAAAATGTTTTTTCTATTGAGAAGTGACATTGTGTCAATGTAATAAAAGACAGATTTTAAAAGCATAGTATGCTGCAAATGTATTAGTCGTGAGATGTTGAGACTTTATAATTTGATCAAATCTGTGATTAATTCTAATTGACGGCCTAGAAATGAATTAAAAATGAGAAATTTATATCATTATCTGTACATTTTTGGATTTGATATTTTTGGTACCTGGGTGAATGACCTTCTGACGTTGAATATGCATTGTCATTTCAATGTACAAACAACAGATTCATTTGGGGGGCCAGACAGCGCAGTCTGTAGCGCATCCTTCTCACCAATGTAACCCGGGTTTTAAACTTTATTTATTTTACAACGATAAAGAAACAAGTTAACAACTTATATAAATCTTGCTTGTTGACACAGATCTTGGCATAAGGGTGTCATTTGTGTGGGAGGAAACCGGAGTACCCAGAGAAAACCCACGAAGCCAGGTTGCATGGTGACAACCCCACCATCTTATGTACCACACCGGGATCGAACCCAGGTCACATTGGTGAGAAGCGAGCGCGCTACCAACTGTGCTACCTGGCCCCCTTTCGATTAAGACCGTATAAACCAAAGTCTAGTGTTACGATAGGCATGGTTGGGTCTGTTGTACAGGTCTAATTTTAAGCTAATGTATCAGCTAGATGCCGTCAACATATACGTGAATTAATCATGGCGTGACGTAAAACAATAAACAAAGAAAATAATAGTAATTTACAATGTTTAAAAAGACATCTATGAATGATAAAATTATTTTCATATTAACATTTCGGCTGGAATGCAGAGCATTATTGATTATGCAAGAAGAACATGCGCCAGTGATGAGGATGTTATGTTACAAGTTGCCAGGCTGGTGGGTTTGGTTGACAGGGAGGCTATCCCTCCTGTCTTCCAGTTTTTAATTAGCAACCTTGAGAAGGTTGATTCTTCTTTATATTTGCAGGAATGCCACATTTTGTATCCAGATGAGAAAGCAAAGGATGAGTAATAGAGTATTTACCACAGAGCAGAAAAGTAGGATTGGCTAAAAAGGATCTATCTACGAGTATACCAGCGCCAAAGGACTTCCAGCCGTATTGATGACACGTGGACTACTGGTGGAGATTGTAAGGTATTTAGAAATCTATTTTGAAGGTAATGTTTTAAACCAGTTTTATGACATTTTAAGAAATATTTTCCAGATTAGTGTGTTGTCAGATGCCGAGGTGAGATCATTATATATCAAGACGACCCGAGACAGCAAGAAGATGAAGAAGATGAAGAAGAATAAGCAGTTCCCACAGCTGGAGACCATGAAACAGGAAGTTGTCAGTGTTCAGGAATCCACTTCAAAGGCGTCAGATGATAAGTCTTTGCTAGAGAGATTAAGTGCCCTTAATCTTGAGGTAAGTGAGGTAAGTATACCTGTAGAGTTAAGGGGGTGGTGGAGACATTAATTAGTTCTTCAGAATCTTTACAGACCGAGGTAGATCAGTTAACAGGACGTCATCAACAGCTACAGAAAGACCATGAAGAATTGGAGGCACAGAAAGGACAAGTCATCAAGGATTTACAGACACGTCTGCAAGAGAAGACTGGTCAGTTGAAGGTTGCCCGGAGATCCAGAGACCATGCACTACAAAGAGAAGGCTATGAAAGCAAAAGAAGAAATGGGTATATTTCATTGCATTAATGTGTATCTAAATGCAAATTATATCAACTGGATCATATCTTAGTTGAATAAAATGTTTGTTTGTTTGATGAATGTTTATTTGTATTTCATTTTTACCACTAGCCATTATAGGACTTCAGTATAACTAAAACATAGTACATGAATTATACTTTCAATAATAACTGTTTGGATGTTATACACTTGTAACTTAAGTATGGTATTGGTATCCTATTTCCATTTCAGAAATGTTGGAGAAGCATCCCATAGAACAACCAAATGATCATGATGACATCGTTGCTGAGCTACAGCACAAGAAGAAAAATTTGGCGAAACAAGTAAGATATTACAGGGGGTGGTAAATACTAATCAGTCTGATTTCTATTCCAGTAAAATAACTGCATTGAAGGAGGAGGTAGAGTACTGGCAGCAGCAATACCTAGACTGTAAGGATCAGATGGAAGAATTTCTCAGCCAGAAGGAGGTTGCAACATTTCAAGATGGCCGCTACACAGACACTGTCCGGGAAGTCTACATGGAATTGATGTGCATGAGGGTTGAAGCCAAGAATGTTCAGAAGATCATCAAGACTGTGATGGAGAAGATGACAGGCCTTTCACCACAGCGACTACCTGGTGTGACCTTTGCAAAGTATATGTTATTGGAAGCACGCAGCATAGCTATTGCACACTTGAAGGAGGAGATACAGTGTGCAGAAGGTAATTTAACTGTAGGGCCAGATGGCACAACAAAATTTGGGCATCATTATGGGGCGATTTCTGTTTCTTTTTCAGGCAAAACTATGTGCATGGGACTACGGGACATGGCATGTGGAGATGCGGAGGCTTACCAGAACCTACTTGAGGATATCATCACGGAGATGGCGAAGGATGATGTAGAGGTGATTAGACAGATAGCAGTCCAGATCAAGAATACAGTCAGCGACCAAGCCTGGTGAGTGTCAACAAGAAGTTCATCAGGTTGTTGTCGGATTGGAGAGAGAAGGCGTTGCCATATGTGATAGGTAATTGGGACACTCTGTCTGAGGGTAAGAGGCAGAAGTGTATTGATATTAAATATTTCTTTTGTGGTTTACACTTTCTTGTAGGACTTTCTGAACAGTCTAACAAAACTCTCTCCTTGTGGGAGGGTCTTGTTCATTCTGGTCAGAAAGTGGGAGCCCCGTCATTGCCAGGAGGTTACAGCAAAGCCGGAGAGTCAGGGACCACTCGTATGGTGAGGACCGTGTGCAAGGCTATTTAAGACCGTGGATGTGAGAAGTCAGGCAAGCCAGTGGAATTTAGGGACTTTCTGCAGATGGAAGGACAGGTGAAGGATGTACCCCTTGCATCATTTAAAGGTAACAGATTTAACATATTATTTCATAACTCTGCAGGTGTTTATTATCTACTTCGTGACCTTCAGACATTTGCTGAGGAGCACGTCAGAAAATAAACTCTTTGCAGCCATTAATAGTGACCTTAGTGTTTCAGCATTTCAAGCAGGTGCCAGAGCTTTAGGTTTGATTTCCAAGATGATTACCGGACCAATGTGGAGATTTTTGGAGAAGAAGGGCCACATCGGCGAGATGACTCCGATCTACCAGCGGCTATCTGATGCTTTCACACGACTTTCATCAGACGCAACTCCAGTAGTAAGAGGCGAAGAGTTCTTGTTTGGAGAGGAATCTGTGAGGAAGGACAGAGTATTTGACCAACTGGTAAGTCCTAGTGTTAAGTTGGATAAACTGACATGTCACATTCTTGAACTTCTTTTTGCTTCTTTTCAGGTTGTTTGCTCAAGACAACTGGCTGACCATCTAGAGGGAGGTAAGTATGCTACTAATTGGTCTTCTGAGCTTATTTCAGACACAACTACTGTTCCAAGAACCAACGTAGGACCAGAGAGAATATTTGCTGAGCTAGACAACTTGATTAGAGTAATGCCACGAGCCACCACCAATGCTATAGAGGGGATCACCATGTGGACACAGAACCACACTGAAGACTGGTTGAAGACACTAGACGCAGCACACCATCAACAGGTTATGCAAGCAGCAAGAGAGGACTCAAGAGACCAACGTCAACGCTACATCCAGAGGGCAGCATCCATCCGTCAGCATCGCCAAGCAGCTGTTGCCGCCAAGAAGGACAAGAAGGACATGAAGGAACAGCAGGACAGAAAGAAGAAAGAAGAACTGACTGACAAGATACAGGAATTTGGAGGGTTGTGGAAAACAGCAGAAGAGGTTGACAGCAGACTGGACTCCCTTAGTAATGCAAGGAAGGTAAAAGCACTCCAGGCTCAGGTAATGTTTAGGAGGTGTGTACTGGGTGCTTCAAGTAAAGGTAAGCTATTGAATATTATGGGTGGTGGTAAGTATTTGGATGCTTCAACTTTATTCATTAATCTGAAAACTTTGTTATCACAGGAAGAAGAGGAAACAGCACCAAATGCTCAGGTAAGAGAAGATTCAATGCCTCTTTCTAGTTTATGCTTGCAGAAAGAAAAAGAAAGATTCCAGACCTTGGCAGAACAAGAATGTCAGAAGAAAAACACACCACAGAAGCGACAGAAGACATTAGCCGACATTCCTCCAGTGCTTTCAGTCCCGAGATTAAAGACCCAGAAGATCTTGTTGGTAAGAGAGTTCAACACCTGATAGAGGAAGCTGATGGTTCCAGTACATAGTATTACGGTATAGTATCTGATCTTAAAGTCAGACGTGGTAAGTATATGTATTCCTTAGTGTATGATGGAGAGGAGAAAATCTACAGTTTCCCGCTGCTGGAGGACCTGGAGAATGGTGATCTCAGGATTGTTCCCCTAGATTCTGAATTTATTGTAGGAAGACGCATTGAACATCGATTCCAGAGAGAAGAAGACGGAGAGGAGTTTTGGTTTTCAGGTAGAGTTTCCAGCCATGACAATCGAACAGGCCTGTCTACCATTATTTATGATTATGAAGAGGACACAGACGATGATGAGGAAGATGAAGAACCAGGCAATATATTTGAGGAGCCATTACTTCAGGATTACCAGAATGGAGATGTCAGGATACTTTTGTAGATTACAAAACTAATATTTCTTTGACCATTTTAGATTGCTGATTTATTTTCTAGTTTCAGTATGTATCACAGTTTTTTTAGGTAAATTCACTTCATAATGTTATTAATTTCAGATTAAAGCAATTTTCTTTTCTTTCAGATTTTATTAATGTAATATTTTTTCTTTCAGAGTCAGGAATATATCAAACTCTATTAAAAATAATTTCAATTTGATTTACTTTTGATATTAATTAAATAATAATGAATTTATTTCCAGGACTGTCTTTCGGATGAGACAGTAAAAACCGAGGTCCCGTGTCGTGGTATGCATGGCACGTTAAAGATCCCTCACTGCTTCGGGTGGGACCGTTGCAAAGGTCAAAATTTCATATCATGGTGTCATCATAGAATTTAAAGAATTTAGATGGTAAAATCAAACAACATTTAACACATTATTGCCTTATTAAAACTTTATTACACTGCTTTAAAATGATGTAGGGTCATTATCTAGACAACTGACTTCAATTCCCAAGCTTTATAAATTAATTAAAGTAGGTCAAGCAATAGTCCCTTTAAAGCTAGTAATTAATTCATGTGTTTTCTTTTTTGCAGATGTGCATATGTATTTACAGTAAATAAACATCTGTGAAACATAATAACATAGTTGTTATAATTCCATCTCTTAAATATATATATGTAGATAACTGAATGTAGGAATGTCTGGGAATTTAATCTTCAATGCTGTAATAATTCATTTGTAAGGAGTAAAATGAAGGTTTTGAATACCATAAATCTGATTTTACTCTGATAAACACATAAATAGCCTCTAATTTTATTTATTGACATCACAGTATAAAAAAACATCAAACCTGTGAAAAAGTTCCATATTCTTTACAATATCGGATGTCAAATGAGTGTTTTCTCCCGTTTTTCCTTTGATTTTAATAAAAATTATAGGGGGTAAGGGTGATAAATTGTATATACAATCTTAACAAACACTTTAAAAACATATTTGACCTCTTTTTCTCATTTATTATATCCTAACAAAAAAATTGATACCAAACATGCATATATTTCTCTTGACTACTACAAAAACATTTGAGTCAAACAAAAGGAATTGTTACTCACTGTGATGCCTGCGGGACACTAAAACTTCATATTTTTCACAATTTTAATTCAGGAAATACATTAAAGTACAAAATTACTTTAAAATTTAATGGAACTTTATGTGAGTAGGTGCTTAAATGCCATTTTAAGTCCTACAATTCCAATTTTCTCTCTGAAAACATGAACTTTTGTATTATGGGGGGTTGAGTTTATTAAATTTGAAAAAAATATATTGAAAAAAAATTTTCTGAGGTCAAAATTTATAAAACTTTAAAAAAAAATCAGTAAAAAAGCATGAAATTTTTCCGAAGGCTTTTTTTCGAAGTTTGAGCATCCATATCTTTTTTACTTTACATATAATACAGCAAATTTTATGTTTGTTTTAAAGTGTTGTTGGATCTGAAAGAGACAATGTAAAATTAGCTGTCTTTGTTAATTATTAAAAAAAAATTGTAGAGATCTAAAAATGCCCGAAAACATAAAAACACGTTGACACAGAGATTTTCAGAACATCGAAAAAATGTGAATTTTCTAAGGATTAGGCCGCTTGCCTAACTTTAGTGAAAATGTATACCCAAGTGTATTATATATCAAAACAAAGCTTAAGATGTGTTTAACATCTTGATATAAACAAAATACATGCAAATTTTATAGGTAGGGTTATACAGGGATCCCAAAATAGCATGAAATTTGGGTTTTTCCGGTGTGCCCAAAAAGGGGTCAAAAACTGGACCTTTAAATGGCCATAACTTTTGAACCCCTTCACCGATTTCGATAATTTTTTCACCAGTGAATTGCAAATTTTGAGACCTTTCAAATGAGTATACTATTAACATGCTAGCAAATAGTTGATTTTTTTTGGTTGACCACCCTATATATGGGAATGGCTCCACAGGTCCCTGCAAATAAGATAATTGTAACCCCCTCCCCTTTTTTTTTCCCTCTGACACTCTCTCTTTCGACTCGTGAGATAATTGTAACCCCCTTTTTTTCCCTCTGACTCTCTCTCTCTCTCTCGACTTGTGAGATAATTGTAACCCCCCCCCCCTTTTTTTCCCCTCTGACTCTTTCTCTCGACTCGTGAAATGAAAACTTTCTTTGTGTTTTCATTTCACGAGTCGAGAGAAAGAGTCAGAGGGAAAAAAAAAGGGGGGGGGGTGTACAATTATCTCACAAGTCGAGAGAGAGAGAGTCAGAGGGAAAAAAGGGGGGTTACAATTATCTCACGAGTCGAGAGAGAGAGAGAGTCATAGGGAAAAAAAAGGGGGGGGTTACAATTATCTTATTTGCAGGGACCTGTGAATGGCTCACTGTAATATGGAAGAAGAAATATGAATCCATATTTACGGATTCAGTACTAACTCACCGTTAGGCTTAAACTGAGACATATGCGTATATTTGTATGTATATATGTATATGTATATATATATGTATGTATGTCTCTGGCTTAGATTAGTATGACCGTAGTAAAAACACAGCTGATTGTGTTTACAAACTGATATAACGTCAGCCAATCAAAACACTGGGCGTTGTCACATGGTATAACGACGTCATTTTAATGCGAAATTTCGTTCATGACCACCTTACAGTAGGTATGTTTTTAACAAGATCTCGTTCCTGATGAATACATCCTGTATTACATACAGTATGTATTATTGTATTATATCATGTATATAATCATCTACAATACATTATTCCCAGACCAATACTTCTACAGACATTCTCTTGAACATTGACAACTATAAGTAGTTAAATGTAACTTACTATGAAGTCGAGCTAAGAGAGCTGTGGCAAATACGTCTGTACTGGTGGAGATCTGGAAACCGAAGGGGAAGAGCTGTGGGATCCACGTGATGTGTTGACGTCACTGCATGTGATTGGTCTTCAGATCCCGAATATTACAACACTCCTCCCGTGTTTGAAAAAAGACGCTTCCACCAACACAAAATAAAGCAGCAAACTACGGATTGAAAATCCGCAAATATGTTTAACTTTATCTTGGACAGACCAAAACTCATAGAAAAATAAGAATGAAAGAAATTAGCCACCACCCGCATAAGATAAATGACCATAAACTAATGCCAGAGAAAAATCGATAAACCAGAGACGACAATACTTCATATTCACTATGTAACTACATGTCTCATTAAAACTGTATCATAAATATCACAAATGCCATATATATTCATCTTTATTTTAAAACTATACCACCACCTTAAAACTTATATATTACATTAAAATTATACTGATATATATACAACTGTCAACTATAGCTCATACACTAGACATTAGCATTGCTTATATAGATTTAGACCATTCGCTCTTGTTAGAGAAACAACCTTCTTAGGAGACATATGCAAATGTTGAGCAACGTGATAGGCAACATCCCCAATATATGCTGGGGTGTTCACCTCTTTTGCCCACCTGGAAAAATATGGAGAATCAGTTTCTAGAAGCAAGCGATCGTTCGGAACAGCTAGTAATCCACCAACCTGTTCTTTTGAAAAACCCTTAACTGCAGATGTGAAGCCAAAGTAAGAGTTAGGGTAGTCACGAAGCCATTGACTTACGAGCTCGCAATCTCCAGTGAAGCAATGAATATGGAGATATTGACGAGAATCGACTTTTCCATGCATAAGTTGCATGCATCGAGAACTAACCCCTAGCGCTAACTTGTCTTCAGAAGAACCACGAAGATGCAAAACAATAGGTTTGTTAACTCGAGCCAAAGACAAAACACGAAGAAAAGTATGTTCTTGACGCCTCCATAAGGAAAAATCAACAGAATGATCTAAACCTATTTCTCCCAATGCGGAGATACGACGATTACTCATTAATTTAGTCAGTGTATTAAATTTATTCTCTGAAAGTTCATCAATATGTTTTGGATGAACACCAACAGAGATGAACCATGACGAGGCGAATTTCAGATGCTTTGGATATGATCTAGGTTCACTGAAGATAACAACGCCTGAATCAACTTCAACCGGAAACAACGGTTTTCCCTTAGACGAGAGACGAGAAACAATATCTTCAGGAACTTTATCAGTCGATTTCCATAATTTCAGAGACGTACGATCCAAGTGGAAATGACTATCAAAAGCAGGAATCAATTTATTCTCGTCTTGGACAATATCCGGCGGCGAAGTAGATACAATACGTTTAGAATGATATGCAGTGATATGCAGGTCTTCAGCGAGAGGATCATTATTGTTTTCATCCGAAGCGTCGCATTCATCTATTACGATCATACCATTGTCTGGATCCTGATCTTCTATTCAACAAAACCGTTTTTACGGAAAGATATCCGCTGACAGTCAGATAACTTTGACAACAGGATGGAAAGACAACGCCAATGCAATAAAGTAGCTAAAGAGTTCAAAGGATGAAGACTAAACTTCTCTGGTACATCCCAGGAAGCATATAGACATAATCAGTGCATATTTTTTTTCCAACTCAGGGTGAATCTCAGAGCGATCAGGAACTTCAGACGAGCTGTAAATAAAATCCAAGAGATCCATCAGAGTTCCTTCGGGACCAATAATCGTATATGCCAAAGATTTGAGAGAGTTCAAACGCAAATTATTTAAGTCGAGAGAGTTCGATGATTTCTTTACGTCAGATATCTCCTGAAGAAATTTAGGAAGGTGATGATACATAAAATGACGTTTTAATTTCTTATCCCGAGTGTTACAGTCAGGGATAGGACACGCAGAAGATCCCGATCTACGAACAGACGAATATGATGATGAACACGCAGTTAACTTAAGTTTCTTCTCTGGAACTATTGTTTCTATTTCTGTCTTCCGATTCCGTTTATTATTCTTTACTTTATTTCTCTTCTTTTTCTTTTTATTCACTGTTTCTGTATTATAATTATTTGAATCATTCTGGTGATATTGACTATTTTGACTATAATTATCTGGATGATGAGCTACCTTTTCCTCTTCACCGACGACGGAAAGAGAAGGACTGGTATGCGAGATTTCCGCAGAATGAGATATTCCACTATGGCGAAGATATAACGGTTCTCCATTATACGTTGAATAATATCCATAGGGATAAGGCTGAAATGATTCCCTATTACTCCCATCATAACGGAAATCACGAAATAAAGGATAGTCATATCTAGGAAAAAGAGGATCCATGGTATAAAAAGACGAAGGTTCCGAGTTATTATCTGAAGGCAAAGATGAAGGACAGTTATTATCTGGAGGCAAAGGTAAAGGATGACGATGACTTGAGGATGAAAAATCTGAGATACCCCGAGACGGAGAAAGCGAAGGATCATGTTCATCTGGATTTCTCTGAATGTTCTGATAAGTAACTGAAGTACCAGAGGAAATTGGTATGTCTGAAGTCGATATAGGTATAGATACTTCAGAACACATAGTCTGGTCCGCAACATGGTGAGATGAATCAGAAGTCGAATCCTGAATTGGCGAAACTGGCAAAGCTGGAGCAGACTGCTCAGAGAAAGGAGAAGATGCAGAACAAATCGATTGCGAGGAGTTTGCAACAGGAGAAGAAGAAACTGGATTAGCTGCATTCTCCCTAACAACAGGAATGGATGGATCGCTAAGGAGACGTACATCAGTGCACATTTCAGAATTCTCAAAGCGAGAACCAACGGATTTACGAATGGGTGGCAAGGACTCACCAGAAGGCAATGGAAAATTTTTCTCTATCCAACTGTCTTCAGCAAGCTGAAGAATACGAGCCTCCTTACGTGCTTCCCGTATCCAACGGAAATCCGCCACTGAAGATTTGCAGAGAAACCAACTCCTCCATTTGAGATCTAGAAAGGTGAGAATTCAACCCCAGATCATGAACAAAAAATTTAGGATTAAGCAAAATCCCCTTCCCAGACACCCTCCGTACAAAATCCGCATACGACTCGTTTCCCCTACGTTCTGATTTCCAATCTCTCTTGTTCTTTTTTGTCGCAGACATCTGTAAGTAATACCATTTTCATTAAGTACCAATACACTGTGGACACTCATATATGTCAATAGATTTAGCCTCACCCGCTGAAATCCCAACACAAGAACCATGGAACCATTCACGACATTCATTACATTGAATCATGAATGATCCAGTATATGGCCCTTGACACAAGCAATAGGTACTTGTAGGATTAACGGAATTATCTATTCCCTGTTTATATTTTTGTATCCACTGGGGTATATGTCTATCATTGCATAACTTAATCCTATCATGGTTTACTGTTATTAATTTGCCCCTTAATTTGATTTTATATAAATAATCAGTTATTTTTTCAATGATTATTCCAGGACCTTTCCATGTAGGCATAAGCTTTCGACATTTACCCTTTACATTAACCGTATTTAGCACATATATAATATCCCCCTCATTATATTTCTTGACATGGATCTTAATGTCATAGTTTCGTTTCATGAGGTTCTGGGTAGTTTTTAATGTATCTCGTGCTAATTTATGGGCTAATGTAATTTTTTCAGATAATTCTGCCACATATTTTTCATGATCAGCATCATTTGGGATAGTTGGAGGAAATACTAAATCAACTGGTTGATTAACCTCCCTGCCTAGCATTAACATATTAGGAGTATAGCCAGTACTACGGTTTACTGCAGATCTTAATGCTCCTGCTATTTGTGGTAAATATTCATCCCATTTTGTGGGTGTTTTACTCACAAAGCATCTGATAGCATCCATAAGAGTCCGATTAAACCGCTCTACTTGGCCATTTTGCAGTAGGCCTGAAAGGGGTAGTACGAGTTTTACTAATACCCATTCTATCACACAGGTCTTTGAATAATTTACTCTCAAAATTAGTTCCCTGATCAGTAAATATCTGAAAAGGAAAACCGAATCTGGAGAAAAATTCATTTACTGCTGCTTGTGCAGTAACTTCTGCAGTTTTGGATGGTAATGCTATACACTCTACCCATTTTGTAAACTGATCTACCATCATCAATATAAAAGAGTTATTATTTGTAGTTACTGGCAACGGACCAAGGAAATCTAAATGCACTCTTTCCATGGGAAAACCCGCATGATACTTAATCATTTGATGTTTAGCATGTCTGCTGGGTTTTTTATTTTTATTGCATATAGCACATTTAGATATATAATTTTGTACATCCAAATGTCTCGCAAACCAGTAATACTTTTCTTTGACCTTAAATAAGGTTCTATCTATTCCTTGATGACCTGATGATGGTATATCATGGCATAATGAGAGTATTATAGATTTTAGTACTGTAGGAATTACTAATAAAAGTTTATTAGTATCATTCTTACACTTTTTCCATAAAAGTCCACTTTTATCAATACTGAATAACTGTCTGTTTAACCAGTATGATTTAGTAGCAGGACTACTAAGGAAAAGTATAGAATCTGTTGGTACATTCCCAGTACTTAGCCATTCAAAAATTATATCTAAATCAGCATCGCCCTTTTGAGCATCTTTAATATCCGCTGATAAATCTGACAATAAATTGACGGATTGAATGCATGGATCAGGTATAACTGAAATATCACTCTCATTTGAATTATCTATGTGTATTGGATTTTCCATAATATTGCACTGAACTGATTTTGAAATACTTCCTAGTTGTCTCCCTAGAGGAACTGCATAATCAACATCCTCTATAAACTGACCCCAATTTTCATGAGCCCAAGCTAGTGCAATACTTGCATCCTCCACAAGGGAGATTACGGAGTACAATTCCAGACTTATAATTTCCACATTGATCTGAAACTGGTAGTCTGGATAATGCGTCCGCATTTGCATGTTTATCACCAGGTCTATGCTTGATGGTTATATTATACTGGCTTAATTCCTCTAGCCAACGAGCTATCTGACCTGAAGGATTTTTGAAATTCATAAGCCATTGGAGACTACTATGATCAGTTCTTACTAGAAAGTGTCTGCCTAGCAAGTAGTGTTTAAAGTGTCTTGTAAATCTCACTACAGCTAACAATTCCTTTCTAGTAGTACAATATCGTCTCTGTTCAGGTTCTAATGCAAATCTAGCAAATGAGATAACCCTCTCTTGATCTCCCTGTACTTGAGATAATTCTGCACCTATTGCATAGTCAGATGCATCAGTATCCAAAATCAACTGATCACTTTCATTTGGAATTGCAAGTACCGGTGAACTACTTAGGGCTCTCTTCAGTGCTTCGAACGCTATTTGTTGCTCCTCCCCCCACCGAAATTCTTGTTTGCCTGTAAACGCATATAAGGGAACGGTAATTTTAGCAAAATCTTTTATGAAATTTCGGTGATAGTTTGCAAAGCCACAAAAACGTTCTACATCTTTAGTGCACTTAGGTATCTGCCAGTTTTGTATAATTTCTATGTAACTATCACCTATATCTGGTGAATTTTTTAACGTTTAAATACAGTAAACCGCTTATATAATTATATGACGGTAAACAATAATAACGCAATATAATATTAATAAAATAATAATACTAATCACAATATATAACGGTATAGTATCTCACCTAACCGCAAAATATGGTTAGTATAACAATATATAACAATATAGTAATATTGTAAGAATTAATAAATAACAAATGTATATATTTATTATATATACAAATAATTCATAAACCGCTATAATCCTTGACGGTATATATATATGTATATATATATATATATATATATATATATATATATATATATATATATATATATATATATATATATATATATATATATATATATATATATATATATATAGATATATATATATATATATATATACTTTGTATATTTAAACTAGATGATTGATTTTTGATGGAAAATAATCAATCATTAACAAAAGTACATGTTAATTTACAATAAACAACTTTACCTATGATATAAATATTATATCACAAAATTAACTAGAGGTTGTACGATTAAATCAGAATTTAAACTTAGACAGGTAATTATCCCGCTCAGAGGTTTCCCAACAATGAAAATTAACTTTGGCAGATTTATATATCTAAACCAGAGGTACGAATTAAACTTGGTTAGAAATATCCACCACAGAGGTTTTCCAAAGTCAGAAATTAACTTACACGGAAATCATACCCATCCCAGAGGTTTTCTTTCAATAATCACACTTTAAACTTAGAAAATATTGTAAAATAATACAATATATCACCCCAAAGTGCCAAGAAATCAACCGCTATTTGCTACCTACCGGAGATAAGTTTTTAAAAACCAATCATGCATGACATAAGCATGTGGTAAACTATCCGGGCAGACAAATGCAAATCTTTCACGGTTCAATGATTTTAGAAATTTCACGATCGATAAAGAAAAAAAAATAATTACAAAAGTTTACTTAAATAATCCAAAAATTTATCGACATTACAACCGCTATTTACAATCTACAGGATCTAAAACTAAACATGCAAGGCCTATGTTAACTTGATATTATTTCATGTAGTTTAGTCCGAATAGAAAATGTAAACATTCACGGTTATAACAAATTTTGAAATTTTGAATAAGAAAAATAAATCAATAATAATAAATAATTAGATACAAGATATATATTTGTCTCTCAATAAAGCTGTATCCGCAAATTAAACAAATTGTTTAACGGAAACTGACTTTCAGCTCAAATTGAGTTTGGCGGGAAATTTGAAGTCCACGTGTTAATGTCGGTGTGCAACGGGTTCGAAATTAGTCGCAGCGCCATTATTGTATTATATCATGTATATAATCATCTACAATACATTATTCCCAGACCAATACTTCTACAGACATTCTCTTGAACATTGACAACTATAAGTAGTTAAATGTAACTTACTAGGAAGTCGAGCTAAGAGAGCTGTGGCAAATACGTCTGTACTGGTGGAGATCTGGAGTGCGTTCAATAAGCCGGAGGCTAGTCTAGCCGCTAGATTTAGATAGCTAGCTCTAGTTGAACGATATGCTAATTTTAGCCGCTAGCTAAAATGGCGGATAAAATGTTTCTTTTTTCTTCAAAGATGCAACATTTTTGTAATTTTAAGATAAATGGCTTGTGTTTTATTTATTGGCATACAGCGATATCATTATCACCTTTATGTTTTTAAATTAATGATGTCTTGTTCATTTGCACGCTTGATCCTGTCTCAAAATAGATCTGCAAGGAAAGTCAAGGTTGCTCGGAATGGACGAAGTGAGAAGAAGACAAATGTAGAGAGGCGGTTTTAACATTTAATTTACACTTTTGTTGTAATATTCGGGATCTGACGACCAATCGCATACAGTGACGTCAACACATCACGTGGATCCCACAGCTCTTCCCCTTCGGTTTCCAGATCTCCACCAGTACAGACGTATTTGCCACAGCTCTCTTAGCTCGACTTCATAGTAAGTTACATTTAACTACTTATAGTTGTCAATGTTCAAGAGAATGTCTGTAGAAGTATTGGTCTGGGAATAATGTATTGTAGATGATTATATACATGATATAATACAATAATGGCGCTGCGACTAATTTCGAACCCGTTGCACACCGACATTAACACGTGGACTTCAAATTTCCCGCCAAACTCAATTTGAGCTGAAAAGTCAGTTTCCGTTAAACAATTTGTTTAATTTGCGGATACAGCTTTATTGAGAGACAAATATATATCTTGTATCTAATTATTTATTATTATTGATTTATTTTTCTTATTCAAAATTTCAAAATTTGTTATAACCGTGAATGTTTGCATTTTCTATTCGGACTAAACTACATGGTATAATATCAAGTTAACATAGGCCTTGCATGTTTAGTTTTAGATCCTGTAGATTGTAAATAGCGGTTGTAATGTCGATAAATTTTGGATTATTTAAGTAAACTTTTGTAATTATTTTTTTTTTCTTTATCGATCGTGAAATTTCTAAAATCATTGAACCGTGAAAGATTTGCATTTGTCTGCCCGGATAGTTTACCACATGCTTATGTCATGCATGATTGGTTTTTAAAAAACTTATCTCCGGTAGGTAGCAAATAGCGGTTGATTTCTTGGCACTTTGGGTGATATATTGTATTATTTTACAATATTTTCTAAGTTTAAAGTGTGATTATTGAAAGAAAACCTCTGGGATGGGTATGATTTCCGTGTAAGTTAATTTCTGACTTTGGAAAACCTCTGTGGTGGATATTTCTAACCAAGTTTAATTCGTACCTCTGGTTTAGATATATAAATCTGCCAAAGTTAATTTTCATTGTTGGGAAACCTCTGAGCGGGATAATTACCTGTCTAAGTTTAAATTCTGATTTAATCGTACAACCTCTAGTTAATTTTGTGATATAATATTTATATCATAGGTAAAGTTGTTTATTGTAAATTAACATGTACTTTTGTTAATGATTGATTATTTTCCATCAAAAATCAATCATCTAGTTTAAATATACAAAGATATATATATATATATATATATATATATATATATATATATATATATATATATATATAGATACATATATATATATATATATATATATATATATATATATATATATATATATATACCGTCAAGGATTATAGCGGTTTATGAATTATTTGTATATATAATAAATATATACATTTGTTATTTATTAATTCTTACAATATTACTATATTGTTATATATTGTTATACTAACCATATTTTGCGGTTAGGTGAGATACTATACCGTTATATATTGTGATTAGTATTATTATTTTATTAATATTATATTGCGTTATTATTGTTTACCGTCATATAATTATATAAGCGGTTTTACTGAATTTAAACGTAAATAATATATAACAATAATGGCAGCAAAACACGAAAGAGTACAAATTAACTTTGCTGGCAAAAAGGAATTAATGACCCTCCCTGGTATTGGTGGAAAAATAGCGGATAAAATAATAGATCTCCGTAACAGGTTTGGTAATATTGGCTTGGAAGAACTTAAATGTATCAAATATATTGATATAACTGAAGACTTAATTGAGTCGATTGATTTTGTTGAAAGCCATAGTTTACTTGCATCCACTGATACATTAATTCATGAAACAGAGGGGGTGGAGGAACAAAATCAGACTTTTGATGTCCCTAAGGAGACTGAAAAGCGGATGACAAATCCAGAAGAATTTGATTCAAGTTTCATGGATCAGAAACAGGTCGAGTTTCAAAGAACTCTGGAAAACGTATCATCCGTTATTGACAATAAAAATAAAAAGGATTCGAGTTCTCAGAGAAAATTGAGAAGAGAAGAATTCGAACCTGCAGTAAGACCAAAGATGTCTCAGATTAAGGGTAAATCCCAACCTAGGGATATTCCTTATACAAAAGTGGACACATATTTACCTAAAGATGTGGGTAACAATAGACCCTGCAAATCTGGTAAATTAGGAAAGTCTGATTACACAAGACGTGGCTCATTTGATAGAGATCCTAGCAAACATGTGGATCCTTATCATCAAAAACATGATGCTAATCATAAAGGTCAAAGGTCAAGGGTCACACAAGTCAAACCAAAGGCCAGACCTTACAAAGCGTCAACTTCTAGGAGGGAAGAGATAACATATGAAACAAATTCTGATGATTCCATCTATGAAGAGGAATCTGATGAATATTGTCAACCTCCTTCTCCTAGGGGTATACGTCAAAGACCAGGTAGACATCATGTATATCGACATGATGATCAAATGAGTGGCAATGAAGATGACTATGATGATTATTATAATGATCATAGAAATCAACAACGTCCTAGGTATTTCCGTCGAAGGCGTCCGGAATATGAAGAGACTGAAAAGTATAATATTCCTAAGACCTTATCTTATAATGGTAAGGATAATTGGAATGCTTTTGAAGTTAAATTCCGGCGATATGCGGAACTAAAGAATTGGACTCCAAGAGAATGCAAAGATTACTTGTGCTTTTGCCTTGAAGGGAAAGCAAGTGAGTTCTTTGCAACTCTTACACAGCGTGATTTGGACTTAACTTACACCGAAATCATGCATAAACTACAGAAACGGTTCGGTTTAAGGGAAATACCTGAAACTGCAAGGTTAAAGTTCAATTCCCTTAGACAAAATCCTGACGAGACTCTCGAGGATTGGGCCGACAGGGTTATGCAAATGTCAACATATGCATTCCACGATTTGCCAGATGCATATGTAAGTAGTCAGATCACGCAACGAATATGTCATGGTTTACATGACAGGACTGCAGGTCAATTCGCTGCAAACCTTCCCAATACAACGGTTGAGGATATCCTGGACAGAATTAAATGTTACCAGTATAATCACCAGGTTATCTTCAATACTGAAGGTTATAAAGAAACCAGACCATCAGTGGTTTTTAGTGGCAGTGAAGTTGACCATAAACCAGTTCAGGTTAAACAATCTAAGTTTGACTTTGCTGGTATAGAGTCTGACGAGGAGTACTCAGTTAAAGTAAGACAGGCGAGATACGATTCTCGTAAATCTAGTGTAACTGATAGACTTGACTCGTTAGAAAAACAAATGGGAGAAATGAGGTCTGAAATGAGGGATCTTTGTAAAAAACTAGATAAGATCCTGGGGTCAAGAAGCGGATCACCTGTAAGGTCACCAAATAGGTCTTCCTCTCCGGTGCAACAAGGGTGTTTTTCTTGTGGTAGCAAATCACATTTTAAGAAAGACTGCCCTAGTCAGTTTGAGCAACATAGATCTGCCCCATCCCAATATAACAGAAAAGTTACATTCAGGGAAAGATCTAGGTCGCCAACAAACTCCGAGGGGTCGAGCTAGAAGGCCTAAACTCGATCCAGTATGACCTTGGCCTATCAGATCAAGACTGTTTATCTGTAAAAAATCAATCAGCTGATTCCACTGATATAATCATTTGTCAGTTAAGGTCTCAGTCAATGATTCGAATCCCAGTTGAAATGTGTGGTAATAAATTTCTAGCCGTTATTGATACTGCGGCTGAAGTTACCTTAATTTCAGATAAATTATTTAATAATTTTATTATTAAACCTGAAATTATGAAAGAAGTTACTATGCAAACAGCGGGACGAGATATGAAAATGAAAGGTCATTTGTTGAAACCTTGTCTTTTCACAATAGGTAAACAGAAATTCAATGAAAGTGTTTACATGGCTCCAATAGAAGATGATATGTTGATAGGACTAGATTTTCTACTAAAACATAGTGTCACAATTAATTTAGGTGGGGGATATCTAAATTTTAGTAAACAAAAGATACCATTTACAGTTAGTAACAAGTTATCGGATATGGATAAAGTAGCCAAAGTAACAGTTATTAAGAAAACCACTGTTCCAGCTTTTTCCGTATTACGAATTGCTTGTGCTATTAGTAAACCCCTATCTGAATATATTTTTGAACCTAGTGTGCAAAATGTTATGGTACCTAGATCATTACATGCTGAAAAGTCAAGTCCTGTGATTAGCTTTGTAAATTGTAGTGATCAGAAAATTATTTTGCATGCAAATGAAACAATAGGACATGCATTTGAAATTGAAAAAGAGGTACAAGTAGATAATGAAAGTCCTATACATGTCAGTAAATTTAAGCTATGTGAAAACATTGAATTACCCTCCCATATAATAGATTTGTATGAAAGATCTTGTACGAATCTAAAACAGAAAGAGACTTTGGCACTGAAGAACCTATTATATGAATTTGCAAATATATTTGCTAAAGATGAATTTGACATTGGGAATATCACTGCTATTGAACATAGTATTGACACGGGTGATGCGGAACCAATCAAACAAAGGATCCGTCGGACTCCGTTATGCTTTGTTCAGGAGGAGGAAAAACATCTGCAAAAGATGTTGAAAGCAGGTGTGATTGAAAATTCTACTTCTGAGTGGGCTTCAGCACCTGTCTTAATACGTAAACGTGATGGTACCCTCCGGTGGTGTATTGATTACCGTGCATTAAATGCGGTTACTAAAAAAGATGTATTCCCTTTACCTCTAATTGAAGAGTGTATAGATGCATTAGAGGGTAATGTTTGGTTCACTAAATTAGATGCAAATTCAGCATATTGGCAAGTGAAAGTTGAAGATTCAGATAAATGTAAAACTGCTTTCATTACCAAATATGGTTTGTTTCAGTGTACAAAAATGAGTTTTGGTTTATGTAACGCACCTGCTACCTATACCCGTGTTATGAATTTGGTTTTAAGAGGATTACAATGGAAAACCGTTTTAGCATTCTTAGATGATATTCTTGTGATTGGTAAGGACTTTGATGATCACATTAATAATATCAGAAATGTTTTGCGTCGTTTTCCAAAGTATGGAATTAAATTAAAACCAAAGAAATGTGATATGTTCAAACAGAAAGTTGAGTTCTTAGGAAGAGTAGTTAGTAACAAGGGTATAGATGTAGGTGATAGTTACATAGAAATTATACAAAACTGGCAGATACCTAAGTGCACTAAAGATGTAGAACGTTTTTGTGGCTTTGCAAACTATCACCGAAATTTCATAAAAGATTTTGCTAAAATTACCGTTCCCTTATATGCGGTTACAGGCAAACAAGAATTTCGGTGGGGGGAGGAGCAACAAATAGCGTTCGAAGCACTGAAGAGAGCCCTAAGTAGTTCACCGGTACTTGCAATTCCAAATGCAAGTGATCAGTTTATTTTGGATACTGATGCATCTGATTATGCAATAGGTGCAGAATTATCTCAAGTACAGGGAGATCAAGAGAGGGTTATCTCATTTGCTAGTTTTGCATTAGAACCTGAACAGAGACGATATTGTACTACTAGAAAGGAATTGTTAGCTGTAGTGAGATTTACAAGGCATTTTAAACACTACTTGCTAGGCAGACACTTTCTAGTAAGAACTGATCATAGTAGTCTCCAATGGCTTATGAATTTTAAAAATCCTTCAGGTCAGATAGCTCGTTGGCTGGAGGAATTAAGCCAGTACAATATGACCATCAAGCATAGACCTGGTGATAAACATGCAAATGCGGATGCATTATCCAGACTACCAATTCCAGATCAATGTGGAAATTATAAGTCTGAAATTGCACTCCGTAATCTCCCTTGTGGAGGATGCAAGTATTGCACTAGGGCTCATGAAAATTGGGGTCAGTTTATAGAGGATGTTGATTATGCAGTTCCTCTAGGGAGACAACTAGGAAGTATTTCAAAATCAGTTCAGTGCAATATTATGGAAAATCCAATACACATAGATAATTCAAATGAGAGTGATATTTCAGTTATACCTGATCCATGCATTCAATCCGTCAATTTATTGTCAGATTTATCAGCGGATATTAAAGATGCTCAAAAGGGCGATGCTGATTTAGATATAATTTTTGAATGGCTAAGTACTGGGAATGTACCAACAGATTCTATACTTTTCCTTAGTAGTCCTGCTACTAAATCATACTGGTTAAACAGACAGTTATTCAGTATTGATAAAAGTGGACTTTTATGGAAAAAGTGTAAGAATGATACTAATAAACTTTTATTAGTAATTCCTACAGTACTAAAAATCTATAATACTCTCATTATGCCATGATATACCATCATCAGGTCATCAAGGAATAGATAGAACCTTATTTAAGGTCAAAGAAAAGTATTACTGGTTTGCGAGACATTTGGATGTACAAAATTATACATCTAAATGTGCTATATGCAATAAAAATAAAAAACCCAGCAGACATGCTAAACATCAAATGATTAAGTATCATGCGGGTTTTCCCATGGAAAGAGTGCATTTAGATTTCCTTGGTCTGTTGCCAGTAACTACAAATAATAACTCTTTTATATTGATGATGGTAGATCAGTTTACAAAATGGGTAGAGTGTATAGCATTACCATCCCAAACTGCAGAAGTTACTGCACAAGCAGCAGTAAATGAATTTTTCTCCAGATTCGGTTTTCCTTTTCAGATATTTACTGATCAGGGAACTAATTTTGAGAGTAAATTATTCAAAGACCTGTGTGATAGAATGGGTATTAGTAAAACTCGTACTACCCCTTTCAGGCCTTCTGCAAATGGCCAAGTAGAGCGGTTTAATCGGACTCTTATGGATGCTGTCAGATGCTTTGTGAGTAAAACACCCACAAAATGGGATGAATATTTACCACAAATAGCAGGAGCATTAAGATCTGCAGTAAACCGTAGTACTGGCTATACTCCTAATATGTTAATGCTAGGCAGGGAGGTTAATCAACCAGTTGATTTAGTATTTGCTCCAACTATCCCAAATGATGCTGATCATGAAAAATATGTGGCAGAATTATCTGAAAAAAATTACATTAGCCCATAAATTAGCACGAGATACATTAAAAACTACCCAGAACCTCATGAAACGAAACTATGACATTAAGATCCATGTCAAGAAATATAATGAGGGGGATATTATATATGTGCTAAATACGGTTAATGTAAAGGGTAAATGTCGAAAGCTTATGCCTACATGGAAAGGTCCTGGAATAATCATTGAAAAAATAACTGATTATTTATATAAAATCAAATTAAGGGGCAAATTAATAACAGTAAACCATGATAGGATTAAGTTATGCAATGATAGACATATACCCCAGTGGATACAAAAATATAAACAGGGAATAGATAATTCCGTTAATTCTACAAGTACCTATTGCTTGTGTCAAGGGCCATATACTGGATCATTCATGATTCAATGTAATGAATGTCGTGAATGGTTCCATGGTTCTTGTGTTGGGATTTCAGCGGATGAGGCTAAATCTATTGACATATATGAGTGTCCACAGTGTATTGGTACTTAATGAAAATGGTATTACTTACAGATGTCTGCGACAAAAAAGAACAAGAGAGATTGGAAATCAGAAACGTAGGGGAAACGAGTCGTATGCGGATTTTGTACGGAGGGTGTCTGGGAAGGGGATTTTGCTTAATCCTAGATTTTTTGTTCATGATCTGGGGTTGAATTCTCACCTTTCTAGATCTCAAATGGAGGAGTTGGTTTCTCTGCAACATCGTGTTGCATCTTCAGTGGCGGATTTCCGTTGGATACGGGAAGCACGTAAGGAGGCTCGTATTCTTCAGCTTGCTGAAGACAGTTGGATAGAGAAAAATTTTCATTGCCTTCTGGTGAGTCCTTGCCACCCATTCGTAAATCCGTTGGTTCTCATTTTGAGAATTCTGAAATGTGCACTGATGTACGTCTCCTTAGCGATCCATCCATTCCTGTTGTTAGGGAGAATGCAGCTAATCCAGTTTCTTCTTCTCCTGTTGCAAACTCCTCGCAATCGATTCGTTCTGCATCTTCTCCTTTCTCTGAGCAGTCTGCTCCAGCTTTGCCAGTTTCGCCAATTCAGGATTCGACTTCTGATTCATCTCACCATGTTGCGGACCAGACTATGTGTTCTGAAGTATCTATACCTATATCGACTTCAGACATACCAATTTCCTCTGGTACTTCAGTTACTTATCAGAACATTCAGAGAAATCCAGATGAACATGATCCTTCGCTTTCTCCGTCTCGGGGTATCTCAGATTTTTCATCCTCAAGTCATCGTCATCCTTTGCCTTTGCCTCCAGATAATAACTGTCCTTCATCTTTGCCTCCAGATAATAACTCGGAACCTTCGTCTTTTTATACCATGGATCCTCTTTTTCCTAGATATGACTATCCTTTATTTCGTGATTTCCGTTATGATGGGAGTAATAGGGAATCATTTCAGCCTTATCCCTATGGATATTATTCAACGTATAATGGAGAACCGTTATATCTTCGCCATAGTGGAATATCTCATTCTGCGGAAATCTCGCATACCAGTCCTTCTCTTTCTGTCGTCGGTGAAGAGGAAAAGGTAGCTCATCATCCAGATAATTATAGTCAAAATCACCAGAATGATTCAAATAATTATAATACAGAAACAGTGAATAAAAAGAAAAAGAAGAGAAATAAAGTAAAGAATAATAAACGGAATCGGAAGACAGAAATAGAAACAATAGTTCCAGAGAAGAAACTTAAGTTAACTGCGTGTTCATCATCATCTTCGTCTGTTCGTAGATCGGGATCTTCTGCGTGTCCTATCCCTGACTGTAACACTCGGGATAAGAAATTAAAACGCCATTTTATGTATCATCACCTTCCTAAATTTCTTCAGGAGATATCTGACGTAAAGAAATCATCGAACTCTCTCGACTTAAATAATTTGCGTTTGAACTCTCTCAAATCTTTGGCATATACGATTATTGGTCCCGAAGGAACTCTGATGGATCTCCTGGATTTTATTAACAGCTCGTCTGAAGTTCCTGATCGCTCTGAGATTCACCCTGAGTTGGAAAAAATTATGCGCGGATTATGTCTGTATGCTTCCTGGGATGTACCAGAGAAGTTTAGTCTTCATCCTTTGAACTCTTTAGCTACTTTATTGCATTGGCGTTGTCTTTCCATCCTGTTGTCAAAGTTATCTGACTGTCAGCGGATATCTTTCCGTAAAAACGGTTTTGTTGAATTAGAAGATCAGGATCCAGACAATGGTATGATCGTGATAGATGAATGCGACGCTTCGGATGAAAACAATAATGATCCTCTAGCTGAAGACCTGCATATCACTGCATATCATTCTAAACGTATTGTATCTACTTCGCCGCCGGATATTGTCCAAGACGAGAATAAATTGATTCCTGCTTTTGATAGTCATTTCCACTTGGATCGTACATCTCTGAAATTATGGAAATCGACTGATAAAGTTCCTGAAGATATTGTTTCTCGTCTCTCGTCTAAGGGAAAGCCGTTGTTTCCGGTTGAAGTTGATTCAGGCGTTGTTATCTTCAGTGAACCTAGATCATTTCCAAAGCATCTGAAATTCGCATCGTCATGGTTCATCTCTGTTGGTGTTCATCCAAAACATATTGATGAACTTTCAGAGAATAAGTTTAATACACTGACTAAATTAATGAGTAATCGTCGTATCTCCGCATTGGGAGAAATAGGTTTAGATCATTCTGTTGATTTTTCCTTATGGAGGCGTCAAGAACATACTTTTCTTCGAGTTTTGTCTTTGGCTCGAGTTAACAAACCTATTGTTTTGCATCTTCGTGGTTCTTCTGAAGACAAGTTAGCGCTAGGGGTTAGTTCTCAATGCATGCAACTTATGCATGGAAAAGTCGATTCTCGTCAATATCTCCATATTCATTGCTTCACTGGAGATTGCGAGCTCGTAAGTCAATGGCTTCGTGACTACCCTAACTCTTACTTTGGCTTCACATCTGCAGTTAAGGGTTTTTCAAAAGAACAGGTTGGTGGATTACTAGCTGTTCCGAAAGATCGCTTACTCCTTGAAACTGATTCTCCATATTTTTCCAGGTGGGCAAAAGAGGTGAACACCCCAGCATACATTGGGGATGTTGCCTATCACGTTGCTCAGCATTTGCATATATCTCCTAAGAAGGTTGTTTCTCTAACCAGAGCGAATGGTCTAAATCTATATAAGCAATGCTAATGTCTAGTGTATGAGCTATAGTTGACAGTTGTATATATATCAGTATAATTTTAATGTAATATATAAGTTTTAAGGTGGTGGTATAGTTTTAAAATAAAGATTAATATATATGGCATTTGTGATATTTATGATACAGTTTTTAATGAGACATGTAGTTACATAGTGAATATGAAGTATTGTCGTCTCTGGTTTATCGATTTTTCTCTGGCATTAGTTTATGGTCATTTATGTTATGCGGGTGGTGGCTAATTTCTTTCATTCTTATCTTTCTACGAGTTTTGGTCTGTCCAAGATAAAGTTAAACATATTTGCGGATTTTCAATCCGTAGTTTGCTGCTTTATTTTGTGTTGGTGGAAGCGTCTTTTTCAAACACGGGAGGAGTGTTGTAATATTCGGGATCTGACGACCAATCGCATACAGTGACGTCAACACATCACGTGGATCCCACAGCTCTTCCCCTTCGGTTTCCAGATCTCCACCAGTACAGACGTATTTGCCACAGCTCTCTTAGCTCGACTTCATAGTAAGTTACATTTAACTACTTATAGTTGTCAATGTTCAAGAGAATGTCTGTAGAAGTATTGGTCTGGGAATAATGTATTGTAGATGATTATATACATGATATAATACAATACTTTTTATAATTGACGAAGTGCAAATTAAATGAAAAATTGCTTTTTATCTTAACATCATTCAATTTTCTGCTGTTAAAAATTACTAGTATGTCACAGATCTTACCTTTTCTGAAAGGTAAGTGAAATTTTAAAAAATGTACTGTATTACAGTATATACGTACTAAGCACTAAAGTATTATTTTTTTATCGTCTGCTTTCCATCTATTTGAAAATGGCATCAACAAATGATAAAGTGGCTTTAATGGCAATTTTTGAGGCAATAGAAGATGATGACTGCCTCCATTATTTGGCAGCAGAGGCAGCACATCAAGGTGATGATATTCTCCCCCTAGAGATGATTGCAACAAGCCAGAAGTGGGCCAAGCAACAATTGTTCAATCACCGGATCCAGGGGTTTGTTATGGAGGACATACCCAAGTATAACGACCCTACATTTAAAGTGCATTTTAGAATGCAAAGGTCTACATTTGAGGTAGTCATATATATATATATATTTCATGTCATATCATATGTGTGGATCCAGGTTTTTTTGTCAAGGGTAAAAAAGGTAAATTATTCGTTCTGACTAGGGGTGGGTCCAACCCCAAAATTATCTTTTTTTTATAAGAATTTATAACTCCAAAGGAATCCCCCTTCCCCACGCTGAATCTGCCCTTGCTACAGTAAAGCATTTTTGAATTGAGTTGAATTTTATATCCCCTACAGGCTACAGTAGCCTTTGCTAAAATTCATTGCATATTCTTTTAAATGCATGTTAATGCTTCATTTAAATGGCGTGTAGCAGGAAGGTTGAAAAATCATTGGCCAGACCGGGACTCGAACCCAGGACCTTCCGCTAACAAGGCGGATGCTCTACCAACTGAGCTATCTGGGCCGATGTCCCAGTCTGCCACACACCTCCCCTGCCAATCTGAGGTTTCCCCGAAACCTCACACCAAGTCCTCCTCTCACGGTGGCATACAACCTCTGCCAACTGATGAGAGTTGGTGGAACCTCCAAACTGTAGCAGGAAGGTTGAAAAATCATTGGCCAGACCGGGACTCGAACCCAGGACCTTCCGCTAACAAGGCGGATGCTCTACCAACTGAGCTATCTGGGCCGATGTCCCAGTCTGCCACAGGCGTGTATTTCATCAAAATACTGAATGATACACTCCCCTATGTCATAAATCTGTAAAGACATTACTTTGTATCTTAAAAAACTTCAGTTTTGAAAAGTTTGCTGAAGGTGAACCTAATTTTGGTGTAACCGGTTTAGAGCATATTCCAGTTTTGATAATACAGTTTGTCGTTGTATTTCACACTGTAGCGAGGTTATAATGAATTTAGGTCATGCATTATGACCTCACTATGTAAAACAACATCAAAATGTATTAGCTTGGACAAAAAGACAGCAATTATCAAATCCAGAGTATGGTCTATTGAACATTCGGCTCCCTACATGTGATTATAAACCAGTCGAAACCTCTTGTTCCAATGCTGATCGATGTAAAAAGATTCTGTTGTAAATACATCAATAATGACAATATGACCAACAATGTCAACAGTTGCCAGAAAGCTTTATCTTATATCAAATTCAAATGCCTATACATGTATTAAAACCAAATCCTCTGTTACCAATGATAACTCTAATGGTATATTACTACTGTTATTTTTTGCCAATATCGTATTTTCAATTTACCGCAATACATGTACATGTATGTTTAGATTAAAAAATTTTTACAGAGTTTGCTTGAGGTAATAATGCCACACCTGAAAATTAGGACACAGGACATAAACAGCAAGGTCCTTAGTGTCATTTGGTTACTGTCTAATGAGGAATCCTACAGAGGTGTTGCAGACAGATTTGATATGTCTAAGGGAAGTTTACACTTCACTGCAATTGAGGTAAGCAATGCATTGTATATATTGGGCATGTTATTTGTAAGTAGAAGAGTACAGCAGTTTCATGTAGACAAGAACTCTTCATGTATCATCATTGCAAGTTGTTTCATTGAAATTCGTCATCCTTTACTGTGATTTACTATTATCATAATCCAGACATCTGATGACAAACACTATAATCCCCTACATTTTCACCCGGTAGGGGACTAAAAACCCTTACTGCTTTGTGTGGGTCTATTGCAAAGGTAAACATTCGTGTAATCTGCATCAAGTAGATGCTGCCACCAAAAACGTGCAATATTTCGTTGAGAAGGCTATTGACAAAGATGCATGGTTTTTGGAAATCTAGGTCAGATGCAGCATCAGAAGTATGCACTCAAAGTGGCCTCCAAAACTGAACCGCTGATATAAATCTGGTACTTGTAGCTGTTATAGTTTGCCCACAACTCGGTTACCACAAAAATTTTGCGGGAATAGCATAAGCTCATCTCAACTTTGTTGAGGAGAGCTAAAGAATAAGGAAATAAACAAGTTAAATTTTTATTTTGTTACACTATGTCCAAAATACATTTAATGACGTCATGAAAACTAATATATGAATGGATGGAATGGAAATTTTTTTCTTTCACCAATGTAGAAGCTAAAAATTAATACAATGGTACATTCTTAGCATATTTGATAATATATGAAATTTAAATTAACAAGTCAGTCTAAGTTCTAACAGTAGCATATTTAAACGGTATAATTGATGTTTGTCCTTCATAAAACCTTACATATTTAGTTGTAAATTTTCATTTTTGTAGACATTACTTTCAAGTCAAATTTATGTAAGGCTCATACTTGGAACTTTGTGATTTTAAGAGAGCTATCAGCTATTTTTTTTACTTTAGTTTTTCAGATTATTATCAGGAATGGCAAAGGATTTCATTACTTGGCCAGACCCCCCAGCCATGCAAAACCATTCAGTTTTAGTGGAACAGCGATATGGCTTCCCAGGTGTTGTTGGGTTTGTGGATGGATCCCACATCCAAATAAAGGGCAAGTCCCAAAATAGGGAGAGCTACATAAACCGGATGGGATATTCATCCATTTTATTACAGGCAGTGTGTGATATTCATTTAATATTCACACACTGTGTTGTGGGATGGCCTGGATCCGTGCACGATGCACGTGTTTTCCGAAACAGCAACCTGGAAAACTTGATAGGACAAATGTCAAATAATTTTCATATTCTAGGGGACTCAGCCTATCCTATATCACTTAATCTGATGACCCCATTCAGAGACAATGGCCACCTAACTCAGTTGCAAAAAAAATACAACAATGTGCATGGCACCGCACGATCCTGTATAGAAAGAGCCTTTGCTCTCCTCAAAGGAAAATTTAGGAGGTTAAAGTATTTGGATATGTGCATGGATGCAGAGATTCCAAATGCTGTTTCTGCATGTTTGGTTTTACATAACTTTATTTTAAAGGCAGAGAAACAAGATGCCATGACAACAGTATTTGGAATTCCTGCAACCGTGCACATCCCAGTGGAAAATGTAAATGCAATTACAAAGCGAAACAACATTGCAGCAAGCTTGTAACTAAAACTATCCATTTGTATGTATCCTTACCTTCGTCATCTCTTTAATAATACAAGATTGTTATTCAAAGCAGCTCTTTTATAGGTTTTGCATTATCCAGAAAACTAGTACTATATGTGTCTCTCTGTGTGTCAAACCCCATGACAACAAAATTAATGCATATATACATGTACATTTGTTTCATTGTAATGTAATTGTATACCATCACTCACGGTATAGCAATAACTTCTGAAACACATTCCTCAGCTGAAATATTTAATTAGGGGTTACCATGCGAGTGTTTTACAAAAACTGACAGGGTATCGGCGAATACCCTGTCAGAAATTGAGTTTCACTGCGAGGCGTTAGCCGAGCTGTGAAACGGAAATTTCTGACAGGGTATTCGCCGATACCCTGTCAGTTTTTGTAAAACACTCGCATGGTAACCCCATTCTAATGCATTTGATAAAATAATCACAACTAGAAGCACAGAGTTATGGTTTTCTAAGCCAATTCGCTAATTACAGTCATATCAAAAACTGCAGGGTATCGTGACGTCACAAATCAAAAACTGCAGGGGTATCGTGAATACCCTTGCAGTTTTTAAATCGGACAGCCAATGAGATCGCGTGTTACAAACAAAGTGCATTAGAATTGACCATGCATGTCATTCTTTGTTATAACTGAAATAATTTGCATGATAAATATTTAAAAACGACAAGTTATGTAAATCTATGAAAGAGCTGTTTTGAAATGAATTTGAAATGATTCTACTCATTATCTCCCCTTAAATTGAAATTTGATGGTTTAGTTTGATAAATTTGCTGATATTCAATGCGTATGGTGAATCTTAAGGCTGTGAGTTCAAATCTCAACGGGGACAATCTGCTTTTCCTGTTTTTAAGATCATATCTAAAAATTTATGATAAGAAATGATTTTTTTCTCAATATCTCAATTTTTTAAAAATTTTTCATTTCTTTAAATAACAAGAGGCCCAAGCGGGCCTATATCGCTCACCTGTGTACCTAGATGATCAGTCATGCATGAAAGAAGAATTCATTTATTTTTGCATTAATGTGACTAAGTCAACACAGAGGGGTACCCTTTGGGCACTTTTGGCCCCACCCTAGATCCACACCTGAGGGAATCTGGATACCGAACACAATTTTAGTAGGGGACCTTGAGTGCATCATATATACAAAGTTTGATCCAAATCTGCAAAGCAGTTCCAGAGAAAAAGTGGAAAATGTGACAAAGTTAACGATCGATGGAAGGACGTTGACGGACGACGGAAGGCGCATTATGACTATAGTTCACTTGAGCCTTTGGCTCAGGTGAGTTAAAAAAGGAGTACATGTATATACAATTACATTCACATTTTCTAACATTCATTTTATATATTAAAAGATTAAAAAGACTTCATCATGTTAATGACTCTAATGCACTCTCAAAAGTCTATGGGGACATAATATTTTATACATAAAAATGTCATTTATAGAAATCCTATAATAAAACTTGGGAATGATATTGTTGTACTATCAAGTACTAGTCCTTTTAAGAATCAGACAATTTCGTAAAAATTTGAATCTGGTATTTTAATCAGGTATCATCTTTTATCCATGGATTTCCAATTTTCATAGGAAAAGGCATCTTGATATTTTGTATATAATAACATACAACATCTAACTACTAAGTCTTCTGATTTTGAATGCATAAAATATCCCTCGTCTACCCACGATTCGACATCCTGCTCATGAACATGATGTATTTTCTATTGTGATTAAGAAAAACTGGTTCAAAAAGATTTGATCATTTTCAGACATCTTTTTCCTTTCTTTATCAAACGTACTCAATCACGTAATTTCACAGAACGGCATATTTTTAGTATAAGTGTCAGTATAAAAATTACTTTTGTTTGTCAATCAACATGAAACTTAAACTTGATCTGTAAGCCAATGATTTGTACTCGTGTGCCATTTTCAACGAAATATCTATAGAAAGGGCAAAAAAGAAAAAGGAAAATTGTTGACAGACAGACAGTCAGACGGATGGTTTCACGGATAGGGGTATAAATCATGGGTGTATTTATCCCTTGTTTCAACTACTGCCCGATTCTTCGAAAGACTAGTACTTAATTAGTGGATGATTTGGTACTCTATTGAATTATGTATATATGTTCATTTCTTTAAGAAATCAACAAGAGATTGCAGAATAGCATTTTTCTCCTTCTTACTTTTGAGAAATTCCTGTCTGAATTCTTGAAAGTCTTTACGCCTAAGTTCATTTTCTTTTCTCTGTTCAGACAGCAAATCCTCCACCTATACTGGTCTCTGATTTTTCTTTGCCTTTTTTGTACTTGATGGTTCACTTTCCCTTTCCTTATTTTCCCTGGAGCTGACTGATGGTACCACATGCAGCTCCTCTCCTTTTCTTTTTCTTGTCTGCTCTTCATTAGCTTTTGTAAGAATTAATCATCATTTATACAACACTTAAAATTGACATTTATAATTACAAATTTATGCGCTTAATTAGAGGGAATAAGAACTAGAATATCAGATAGGGAAGGCTCATCTATAGGTAGTGATGTATGTGGTGGCATTTCATTTATATCTAAATTTCTAACATATTTTATCAATTTAGGATTAAATGTGTATCAATGTAAAATGCTTTCAAATTTTACAGTTGAAATTTGATTAGCAGTGAACGCTCCACATAGCAACATCTAAATATTCTATTTAAAGTATATATATATATATATATATATATATATATATATATATATATAATAACAAAAAAATATATATATTTAGTCATTAAATGAGGAATTGCTTTAGAATGGAAAAAGCATATCTGTATTTTTGAATTTCCAGCCTGTACCAGTAATTTGCAACCTTTAAATCATGCTGTAAATTCAAAAATACAGGTAAGTTATCCCCCAATTTTGAAAACACCAAAAATTATTTATTTCTTTGAATATACACAACTACATGTACCATCGGTTGTGTTAGGTAAAACTTTGAAAGGTACAGAATGAAAACTTATTGTCGCTGGAAGCATTTGCAATAGGAACAATTGCAGGATCTCCTGCCAAAATCTCATCCATTTTTTGGAAAAATGGCCAGCTGTTTCTGCCTGTACCTGTCTTTTTCTTCTCGTCTTTAATTGTTCTGTATCTGAATGTGTAATTGTAATTCTGTTATCAATTTCTAAAATATGTCTGTGTGGCTATATTTTACTGCAATAAACTTTTTTCTCTCAAATTTTTTCTTTGATTTTATCTTCTAGAGTCAACAGTCAATTTCAGGTAGAAACACGGTCACTATCACGCTTCATTAATATATAATGACCAATTAAATATCAAAAGGCTGCAGCCCCACATGTTGAAACCTGCAGTTGGGAGCTAAAATAGGTGGTCTCTGGTCACATTAAAGAGGTGGTCCTTGAAACCAGTGTCAAAAGTACTTGAAAATTGTCTGTTGGAAATCCAGGTGGTCCTTAAAACCAGGTTTGACTATAAATTTAAGAATTATGGTAGTATTAATAGTACCTAATTTTCATATTACTCCATTTCTTCTCACACATGGCAGCAGATCTTGTGTATCCTTTATCGCTAAATATTGATGAGATTTTATTCCATACTTCAAGCTTTCTCATGGTCGGAATCTTGAATTGGGATGCATGTTGCTGATATTCCTCTATCAGCAACAGGCACTCTTCATAGGACCATGGATGACCTAAAATAAAATAAATGATTAAATGCATATTTCCAGAACATGTATGTAATTTTTAGAATTTGTAAAAAAATTGAAATGCGTGAATTACCTTTACAGTAAATTATAGGTTACCATGAATATTTATGCCCTCGTATCTAATAAAGATCGGGGGCATATAGTTTTTGGTCTGTCCGTCTCTGTCAAAAACTTTAACCTTAGCTATATCTTTTGAACAGTAAGAGGTAGGGCTTAGATATTTTATATATACATTACTTGGGACAAGACCTTTCACATGATTTTGACCTTGACCTAGATCTGTGACCTACTTTAAGAAAACTTTAACTTTGGCAGTTCAAAAATTGCTGTCAACGGGGTCATCAGTGTTTCACAAACACCTTATTTTTCTTTCAAATGATGATGAAATGACTGGTAACACTACATGCTCCCAGCCATTTTATGGCAGGAGGCATACAAATTTGTCAGTTAATCCAATTTTTACCCTCAATTACTATCACTTTACTCAGGGTGGTTTAAAAGCACAAGTGAATTCATCAAAAAGAAAGGCCTAATAGAGTCTTTCTTTGAATACATACCTTTAAAATGTATTAATATATTAATTATTGTAAATGGCTTTAAAATGCAAATATTTCTCTTTATACTAAGAAAGAAACAATGGTTAATTTCTTACCATTTCCTTTCTCTAGGACATCAAGGTCTGAATAAAGAATGAAAAAGTGTTTGAGTAGTACTTATGGTATAAATTTAATTCAAATGATATTTCAGCAGAATTTATCATGTTGCATTTCTGAGAATTACTTGTATCAAATTCAATTGGTAAGAAAAGTATGCTTTTTCTCCAAATTCATCTGTAATTGTTTAGCATAAAATATTGAGGTAATGACACTTTACTTTGCATATTGTTTGCATGCCATGCTTAATATCAATGTTTATAATGTATTTAGTGGTAATACAAACATTACAATTAGGGTATTAGAGATTACCTATACAAGTACATTTACCTTGTCTTTTTCCACTACCTGAGATTTGGACTGATGTTTTTTTGGTTTTAACAACACTAGACTGCATTTGTCCTTCGTTTGAATTTTCTAAAATATAATATATACCATGTTGACAGGCTACGGTTAGCCATATTTATAATAAAAGTCTTATATCTTATTGAGAAATATCAGATTAAATAATTATTAGAATGTAAGTTATATTCAATATCATAGCAATCCATCTTTCACAATGATTAATAAACATTATCATTATCATTATTTACATACCAATCTGAACAGCAGTGGTCTCAGGAATATCAAGGTCATCAGGAAACACTAACAAAAAACATCAAACAAGATGCAAATTTTGACCAACCAGAATTCATTATCTAAGAATATACTGTATTGACTACTGACGTTAATTTGGGTACAAATCGGAATCTAAAATGATACTGACCTTCATTTACATCACTGGTGGCAGATTTCCTCCAGTCAGAACTAAATACTGAAATGATTTGATTTTTAAAATTTAAGTTTATGTAAATGTATTTCCCTGGATAATTATTAATTACATAAAGTACATTGTACAACAAATTTGTCAAAAATTCTCATCTGTGATAGGACTTATATGTCATAACATTTGTAATGATAGCTTTTGATTTTACAATTGTATGTATCTATCTAAGTTTTTATTTGTAATGATCTAATTATGTATGATCATATATAATGTCATAATTTGTATCAAAAATATTACCACTGTTTTTCAATCTTTTATTATTTTTAGATTACCCCTTATCATCGTTAAGATGACCATTATAACATTTTGACAATTTCTCGTATAACTTGCGTGTATATGTGTTGTAAGATCACATCATGCACATTCTATTATAAATAAAATGATACCTCATCATGAAAATAAAAACTTATTTGAACCAAATTACATCTGTTATATCTTTCAATTATTCATGCAGTATATAACCATACTTGTGAAGCAAGGACCCTTGAAATTCCTCGCTACATCCACTCCACTCTCCAGTGCTTCATAAAGCATTGTTGGAATAAGGGAATCTGAAATTCATTTAATAGTGATCGTCTAAAACATGCAATAACATGTTCACAAGTAATTAAGTGAACTAATATTTCATTGATATCATTCATAGGATCGTACATTGTACAGTGTAATTAATATTTGAGTTTATATGTCATATGATGCTATCTGTCTCCATATCCACACACATTTGAGTTGTATAGTCAATCCCTGACTTCCGATTACAACTAGAGCTTTGTTAAGTGTGTTTTTGACAGCTCTTGTATTAGCATTGTTCATGCACTTATGGTGGCAAAAGAAATTGTTACCTTTCATGGATTTGTGAATGATTTTGATATTTCAATGGGGTATACTGCCATTAACTGTGGTCCTGATATTTAAGGATGAAATACAACATAATTCCACAAAAAATGATGTAAAGAACATAATGGTACATGCATTACTGTGACTTCATAAGGTTGTTAACTAAAAATTATTAAAATTTACGTTACTAACTCATAGTACACAGGCACCACCTTACAGATGGCGAACCCCATTGATTTAACTACAACCTATAGATTTTCAGAAGAAATTGATCATTGTTTATTGTTTTACGTACTACGTCAATGACACACCATGATTGATGCAAGTATTGGTCAGACAGCATATGACTCGTGCATATTACGCTAGGCTCAGTAGTTAGCAATCTCCAACTCTATAACTCAATATATCATCATCATGATGATCATACAGGGTGCATTAATGTCAACAATGATTAGAATTAATGTCAACAATGATTAGAAATTAGATACATACCACTTTCAACTAAATCATAGTCACTCTTTCTAAGGACAAGAGTTACCTTTCCTGATCCCCCCTCCAACACCAGATGACAAAATGCATCTTTACTACCGGTAGAAGTCATTTTCAGTGATGATTCTCTGTCTACTTATGATACAAGTTACAACTGTCAAAACTTAATTTCTATTGAAACGGTCGGCTCATACCTTCACCACCGTTTCTATTTCACCATTCATATTTTGTGTGGGAAAACTTTGCTGATAGAAACTGGGTCATTGCATCTAAAAATGGAGTAACATGCACAAATCACTTACCTTTTCAGCTAATTAAATCCTTAACTATTCATATCTATCCATTTTCTTGTAAAAACAGTCCATGTATACTCGAATAAATACATCACAAAATATTTGGTGTAGCTCTCTATTACTTCCAAACTGCCATTTAAAATTATGTCAATATGTGGTTTCACTGGCTGAAGAGTTCTAATTACTGGGGGCATCCAAGGGAAACATGGTTATAAAAATGAAGAAAAGGGTTGTTTTTCACTGAAATTTTCCTAGACATTTATTAAGTATTTGTATTTAAAGTGTTTTTAAGATATCTGCAATTTAATTGGCAGGACTTTATGAAAAAAAAATTAGGCTTTAATTTTTTTCCCTATTTAACCTCATGGCCTCACACATGCGCACTCAATCTAGTTTGAACATGGCCATTTGAAAGTAATGGAGAAATACACCAAATAATTTGTGATGTATTATTCGAGTATACATGGATTGTTTTACAAGAAAATGGATTAATATGAATAGTTAAGGATTTAATTAGCTGAAAAGGTAAGTGATTTGTGCCTGTCACTCCATTTTTTGGATGCAATGACCCAGTTTCTATCAGCAAAGTTTTCCCACACAAAATATGAATGGTGAAATAGAAACGGTGGTGAAGGTATGAGCCGACCGTTTCAATAGAAATTAGTCAAAACTGTGAAGAAGCAGAGCAGACGACTAGGCCTATAATTTTGCAGACGATAAGTTTGTATCTTGATGTATGCAACCAATTCTCAATGCATCTAACTATTATGATATAAGATTTACATCCACATGATAACAAAATGCTAGAAAACATTGATATGGTCTATAAAAACGGCAAATTCCTCTCTTACTCACTCTCATCTCTGCTGAAATTGACTAAATATGGCCTTGGCCTTCGTGTACACATAACATATGAAACCAACAACGGTCATACCTATAACGGAAGAGGAAAAAGGAGGATAGATCGTTCAAAACCCCCAAATAAACTAAAATTTCGAGTACAACTTTGTTTGGTCCGCCATATTGGATCTAGATATCTAGCATAGAAATTATAAGCTAGCTAGATCTACATAGCGGCTAACTTAGCAAGCCGTTCAACTACCTATCGCTACGTAGCGCTACCTAGCATCCGGCTTATTGAACGCACCCCTGGAAACCGAAGGGGAAGAGCTGTGGGATCCACGTGATGTGTTGACGTCACTGCATGTGATTGGTCTTCAGATCCCGAATATTACAACAGTATTAAGGTAAAAAAAAAATCACACTCTCTTCAAAAATGACCTTATATTTGCTTTTTATTGACATTTTAACGAAATCGGCAAGCTAAGTATATACATGTACTACGCACGTGCAATTTCCTTAGTTTATATTTTTACCAAGGTCTTGTTTATTACTACAAGTCCATCTTTTTACCTACCAGTAAAGTGCAGTGGTACTGGAAATCGAGAAGTAACTTGCTCTCATCAATTATTGCTCTTTGTAAGTGAATTTGGCCTTAGTTAAGTTTAAGTTTAGGGAATATTTGGACGTGGCTCTTTGTTGTAGGGTAACCCGAATTACCGGAACGGCGGGCAATTACCGGAACGGCCATGGAATTACCGAAACGGCCCCGAAACGGCCTTTATATTTTAATGATTTGGATTTTTTTTGTTCATATGATATAATTGAATTCATTTTATTAATAAAAAATACAAAATATATAACTTCTGATGGCTATTACCAGGGTCCTAGATATCAGAAAGGGGGAAAGGCTATGGAATTGCCGAAACGGCCCCGAAACGGCCTTTATATTTTAATGATTTGGATTTTTTTTGTTCATATGATATAATTGAATTCATTTTATTAATAAAAAATACAAAATATATAACTTCTGATGGCTATTACCAGGGTCCTAGATATCAGAAAGGGGGAAAGGCTATGGAATTGCCGAAACGGCCCCGAAACGGCCTTTATATTTTAATGATTTGGATTTTTTTTGTTCATATGATATAATCGAAGTCATTTTATTAACAAAAAATACAAAATATATAACTTTTGATGGCTATTACCAGGGTCCTAGATATCAGAAAGGGGGAAAGGCTATGGAATTGCCGAAACGGCCTTTATATTTTATTGATATGGTATTTTTTTGTTCATTTGATATAACTGAAGTCATTTTATTGATAAAAGATACAAAATATATAACTTTTGATGGTTGTTATCAGGATGGAAGATAGAGAGTAGGAACGGCTATGAAATTGCCGTTCAGGTCCAGAAATGGCCTTTATACTTTAAAGCACTGGTGCTCGTTTTCATATAAAAAAATTTCTACCCCTGTATGTCTACGTTTCGCACTATAAAAGAAGAACGGAGACGTACAGCTGCGGAAATGTTATTTATATGAAAACGAGCACATGTGTTTTAAAGCTTAATATAATTATTATTTTCTTTTATTTTTTTAGCTCACCTGAGCCAAAGGCTCAAGTGAGCTATTGTGATCAATCACCGTCCGTCGTCCGTCGTCCGTCCGTCGTCTGTCGTCCGTCGTCCGTCGTTAACTTTTCACATTTTCGACTTCTTCTCCAGAACCACTGAACAGAATTTGATGAAACTTGATAAGCATGTAGTACTCATGGTCCCCTACAAGTGTTGTTGTTTTTCGTCCGGATTCATCAACAGGTGGCGCCACCACAGGCAAAAGTAGGTCAAAGAGGGTACCCTCCTTTGACAAACTTCTTCTTCAGACCGGGGGCATACAGAGACAAACCGAATGCATAGGAATGATCTAGAGGGATGTGTGAAGAAGTGTTGTTATTTTTGGTTCCGTTCCGAAATCAAATTTTTGACGTTTTTTTGATGTTTTTTTTGTACTTGGTAGTTTTAATGCAGAAAAGAGGTATTTTTTTCTTTTAGTAAACATTGATGCATTAATTTGGTTTAATTTGATCATTTTGATGGTAAGAAATACTACTGCGAAGAAAATTTTTCAATATTTTATGTTTTGGATTTTTTATGAATTTTTTAAGACTTTCAAGAAAAAGGGGGGTGGGATAATTGGTGTAAACATTTCACAGTTTGAACATTTTCTTCGGAACCACTTGCTGGAATTCAATGAAACTTGGCATGCATCAAATACTCAAGGTCCCCGACAAATGTGGTCATTTTTGTCAGGATCCATGAACAGGTGGCACCACCACAGACAAAAGTAGGTCACAGAGGGTACCCTCCTTTGACAAACTTCTTATTCAGATCGGGTGCATACAGTGACAAACCGACTGCATAGGAATGATTTAGAGGCATATGGGAAGAAGTGTTGATATTTTTGGTTCCATTCCGAAATCAAATTTTTGACGTTTTTTCATTTTTATTTTGGACTTTGTTATTTTAATGCATTAAAGAGTTATTATTTTCTTTTAGTAAACATTGATGCATTCATTTGGTTTCATTTAATCATTTCTATGGTAAGGAATGCTGGTGCGAAGGAATTTTTTCAATATTTCGATTTTTGAATTTTTTATGAATTTTTTAAGACTTCCAAGAAAAGGGGGGGGGGGACAATTTTTCATATCTTCAACTTGATCTACAGAACAACTTGAAGGATTGTGATAAAACTGGGTAGTACATTAGTACATATTGCAATTCTCAAATGCTGGCATATGTATAACACTATATTTTTACACATACTGCCGGTAGTTATTACACAACTTGCTTTCTACTTTCTTACATGCATGTTTCATTTTCAATTTACTCAGCTTGAGATAAATTATTATCAGTACACAATAAGATAAAAGTATAATACTCAATAATAAAAGATACATACTCTCAACACCAAAATAAGATATACACAAATATGAATATCTGTAACCATTATCAATTTATGGAAAATAAACATATACACAGGTACATGCATACCACATATAAAAAGATATCTATATATATATGCACAAATAGATACAGTGAAACGCCAGCGAGTACTATGCATGACAACATGGTCGCGGACAGTGAGAGGAATTTACCCGACGTAAACCCAGGCGGATCGTCATAGACGATGCATCATATATATATATATCGAATAGGCATGTAGATTAACTAAATGTGAAGTTTTCTAACAATAAATACATTTTTGATATATCAACTCAAGCTCTCAATTCTTTGACAATCGGTGTATGAAATCTAAAGAAAGACAGCCTAAAATAACTTTTAATTCAAAGGTTTTGTTCCGATATCTATAATATGGAGTCAAAATCAAATAAAGTAACATTCAATTCCTATACATCTGTAAGAAAAATAGGGCATATACTTCTCTCAATTGGGATATAAACAATGTCACGTCCACATAATGTAATTGTAAATGCATATTTATATATGTTCTTATAATAGATCGAGAAAGGTTTTAATGATTAAGATTGGATGATTAAAATTTCTATGACATGTTTATAATTAATTGATAATGAATTATATATATATATTCGGGTATAAATAGAAAAAAAAATCATGTGTGGTACCGTTAGTCATTTATTGTTATACTGCGTCTCATAAGTGTAATTCAGTTATTGTCATTCATCAAAACCATGCACAAGTATGCCGTTTTAATGACCGTGTTATGTCAACGTTATGGAATAAAACCAGCTATAATTTGTTTTATTAGAGGTTAATTATTGTTATTCACCAGAATAATGCAAAATTATTCATTTTTAAGGGCCGTTTCGGTAATTCCATGGCCGTTCCGGTAATTGCCCGCCGTTCCGGTAATTCGATGTACCGTTGTAAAATGTGTGTTAAGATGTGTGTTCTGTAGGTTCTGATGTTTATTTTTGTTACATTCAGTGAAATGACTACTTTTCGAAAAAAAAAAATTGTAAACCCGTAAGAACCGAGTTTCCTCTGTTGGAGTTACGTGTAATAACAATCTGCAGTCATTGCAGTACTTGCCTTTCTTCACAAGCCCCTTGCTCCATACAAGCTAGCACCTAAGCTTGGAAACTTTTTCCTTTAGGGAGCTGATTAATTGTACTGCATCCATTCTCAATCGAATTGAAGTGAAACGACTTTAGAAAGGATATGTCTTAGAACACGGTCACACCCTTTTACGTCATGAAAAATGTCGTTATGACATCAAAATGCATTGTGACGTTGAGAAACTCGGCCAGTACTCCTATGATACATTATGATACATGATACATACCATGAGCATGCGCGAAGAGAAAGCGGTCGTTTTAATTTCTCTCAGCTAAAATGTGAAAATATCCACAAAACTCTAAAAGTGGGATGCATTGTTGAAATCAAATAGTGCCTATGGAACTAAATATTCAATACATGGAGGATTATTGTTGAAAAATTCTTGAATTGTGGGGAAATTTGTTGAAATTCTTACGAACAAAGAAGTGAGTACTTTTTATGGTTGAACGAACAATAGCATGCAATACAATCTTAACGAGAACAGTAAACGAAGGCGATCGGTTAATTCTAGTGCAGATTCATCTTTATCGCTGACTCCGAAAAGATCAGCTTACCAATCCAATCACATAATGTCTATCGCATCTAACTCAGCAGGGTCACAAACCCCCCTTCTCCCAACACCCTCTCAGCCCCTTTTGCCTAAGAATACGTCTACGCCAGTAACTGCGCTGAATCTCAGCCAGTTCGTACCAACTGCCACCACTACGCTGACAGATACAGACGTAAATAAAATAGCACTGGCTGTTAGGAACATCATGGCTGTGGAGTTCCAGAACATGATTGAGGCCATTGTGGCCTCGAGGGTGGGGCCTCTACAGGACACCATAACCATACTCTCGGAGGAGAACAAGTGCCTGAGGCAGCAAGTGGACGACTTGGAGATGTATAGTCGAAGGAGCTGCATACGGTTAACGGGCATCCCGGAAGACCAGGAGGATACAGACAGTGCCCTCATGGAGGTAGCCGCTAAGCTAGACATCCCCATGCAGCAAACTGATATCGCTGTCTCCCATCGAGTTGGGCCCAAATCAAGTGATAGACCACGCCAGATCATCGCGAGATTAAATAATTACCAACTAAAGCATCGACTACTTAAAAACAGCAAAAATCTTAGAAAAATCAGTGGCATGCAGAACGTGCACATCAATCAAGACTTGACCAAAGCCCGAAATAAAATAGCCTACGAAGCTCGCCAGATGGTAAAAAGAAAGCAAGCAAAGTCAACATTCGTGTGGGACGGGAAAATATTTATAATTGATTGGAGTGAGAGAAAACACAAAGTACTGTGCCTTGATGATCTGATCAAGGTTCAGAGCCTGCTTCAGTCCTCCTAAAATGGACCCTTTGTTATAATACAGGGGGATTGAGGTAGCAGCTAGTGTTACTATTTAATTTACAACTTTGTTTACGTTCCATGCTATTCCATTAAACCCATCCGGATGTTAAACAACCAATCAAATCACATCAATGAGCTATTCTTGAAACCGCCCTAGTAAATTTTCTCACGTATGGTTACCCTCCAGCTATTCCTTTTCACTCCATGCGGATAGCTAACTCCCTTGAAGAAAAGTATAAATTATATTCCATACAATTTGTACATGTTTATAAACCCACTCCTTATGCACGCATTACATGAATTATCTACAATCATTTTGTAAATACGTTTCTATTTCCTTTTTCGACTTCATTTTAACAATTCAGTTCTCTTGGTTATTGTGGCAAATGTTACTTGTAACAAACATGACAAACGAACATACAAATTTCCTATTCTGCTCCCCGAAGATTGACATAAAGGACTCTTCCGTCACTTGAAATGGGGATATCCTTAGATGCTTTCAGAGCACGAGTGGGAAATTTTTATGATAAAGCTCTTGAGTCTGGGGGGAAAATAAATATGTTTACAGTTATCTTTGCAAACTTGCTTACCCTGTATGGTCACTCAGCTGTGTCTGTTGTGATATACATACACTTCATATTGACGCCTATAAATACATCATCTCATGATGGCTGCCGTAATATCAAATCATATGTACTTTTTCTTCAATCAACTGCATTACAAGCTAGATCTCTTCTTGCATTTTGCATGAACCAATTTTTATCAGTTATTGTGATTATATTCATAATTTTACTGTTAATACAATGTGGCGATATAGAATTGAATCCGGGTCCTTTGAACGATTCCATGTCAACGTCAATCGATGAGAGTGCCAGTAACATGAATGATACATTTATATTACATGATGATTCTATCGTGAATACCCGCAACTGTCTATCACTGTGTCACTTAAACGTACAGAGTATAAGAAGTAAAATTAATGAAATTAATTGTAATCTATATAACTTTGACATACTTTGCTTCACAGAAAGCTGGTTGAATAATGATATTACTGATGAAGATGTTAAATTAGATGGTTTTGATTTCCTTTTTAGATGTGACCGATTGGATAGACAAGGTGGTGGAGTAATTGTTTATACTAAATGTGGATTATTGTGTAAAAGGCGGTATGATCTAGAAATTAATCATTTAGAATGTGTGTGGATAGAAGTAAAATCTCACAATAATCTTGTTCTTATTGGCACATTTTATAGGCCACCCAACAGTCCATGTAAAGTATGGGATTTAGTTGATGAATCTTTTGAACGAGCATTTAACTCTAAATATGCAAATATAATTATTACAGGTGACTTCAACGAGAATCAATCACAACCCAAGAATACAAAAATATGCACGTTCATGCACAAATACCAGTTCAAACAACTTATAACACAATCTACCTCAATAACAGGAAACACAAAAACACTCATTGACTTACTCATCACAAATAACACACAAATAATCAAACATTATGCAGTTGTCGAACCTTTCCTAGACGTTAATATTCGTTACCATTGCCCTATCGTTTGTTTTCTGAACATTACAAAACCAATTAAACACACAATCTACAGGCATATATGGCTATACGATATCGGAAATTTTAATCGATTTAGACAAGACCTATCACAATGTGATTGGGACTTGATTGTAAATAATAACAAAGATATTGATTCAATTGTTGAAGAAATTACTGAAAAAATCTTGCAGTCAGCATCTCTCTCCATTCCTAATAAAATTGTCAAAATACACACCAATGATATTCCGTGGATATCTTCCGATCTTAAGAGGGCCATGAGGAAACGAAATAGACTCAGGATGAAAGCTAAGAAATCTGATAATCCAATCCATTGGTCTAATTTTAGAAAAGCCAGGAATCATGTAACTAAACTTCTAAGAACAGCTAAACAATCGTTTCATGAAAAGTTATGTTCTAAAATAAATTCAAACAAATTCGGATCCAAAGATTGGTGGAAATTAGTAAAAAATCTTTCAAAATATTCCAAACAGAACTACACTATCAATGCTCTTACTAAAACTGATGGCACTTTGGTTACTGATGATATTGATAAAGCCAACATCCTGAACGATTTCTTTTCCTCCCAGTCAAACATAAACGACGACAACAAGCTCTTACCACCAATACAAGAAAGTCACACTCAAATACACAATATACACATTACAGAAGATGATATTGATGACATTTTACTTACACTTCATACAACAAAGGCTAACGGTCCCGACAATGTGAGTTCAAAATTGCTCACAGAGGCCCATAATGAGCTAAAGTATCCTTTTTGTTGCTTATTCAACCTATCGATAAGTACTTCAACCTTTCCTTCCTCTTGGAAATTAGCAAATGTGATTCCGGTGTTTAAGAAAAACGATCCTCAAAAACCCGAAAATTACCGCCCTATATCTTTGTTAAGCATCATTGGTAAAGTTTTTGAAAAATGTGTATATAAATATCTTCATAACTATATTTTGACTAATGACCTACTCTCATCACATCAATCTGGTTTTCGCCCTGGAGACTCATCTATAAATCAACTGCTCTATATAACTAATGAATTTTCTAAAGCGTTAGATGACGGCAAAGAAATCAGGACCGTATTTTTTGATATAAGTAAAGCATTCGACAGAGTTTGGCACAATGGTCTACTTCAAAAATTAAAATCGTTTGGTATTCATGGAAAACTACATGACTGGATTTCTGATTACATCAATGATCGACGACAAAGAGTAGTGATTAATGGTAAAGTCTCAAATGTCAAATGCATTAATGCTGGTGTTCCCCAAGGGTCAATTATTGGCCCCCTCTTGTTTCTCCTGTTCATCAATGATATTGTCCATGAAGTCAATTGTAACATCAAACTTTTTGCAGATGACACATCAATTTATATCATTGTTGAAAATCCAATTGTTGATGCTCTTACTATGAACGCCAATTTAAGCAGAATTCACGAATGGTCGGACCGCTGGCTGGTGAATTTCAATCCACAGAAAACAGAATCAATGATCATATCAAACAAACAAACACAACCGTTCCATCCCCCCCCCTGCAATGGAACAACACACCAATTATGCAAGTCGACCAACACAAGCACTTAGGGATAACTTTGAATAAATACATGAACTGGGGAGATCACATAGAATCAATTACTGAAAAGGCATATAAAAAACTAAACATCCTTTTAAGTCTCAAATACACACTAGACAGACGCACCCTACAAACAATGTACTTTTCATTTATAAGACCTGTTTTAGAATATGGTGATATAATATGGGACAACTGCCCCCAATACTACAAAGACCGCATTGAGGCCATACATGTAGAGGCAGCGAGAGTAGTAACTGGGGCAACTAAATTTGTAAGCATTCATGCTCTTTTTCGAGAAACTGGTTGGCATACATTGGAAAAACGTAGAGAAAATCATAAACTAGTTCAAATGTTTAAAATTATTAATGGCTTAAGTCCCACTTATCTCACCACCATTCTACCACCGCAACATGCACAACAACACTCACATAACACTAGACATGCAAACAACTACACTAGTATCAATTGTAGAACAACTCACCACTACAACAGCTATTTCCCTTCAACAATCCGACTCTGGAATAATCTCCCGCAACACATTAAACGAATACACACATTACAATCCTTCAAAAATGCACTGGACACTGACTCCGCAGTTATTCCAAACATATACTTCCTTGGCTCTCGCAAAGGTCAAATACATCACGCGCGACTCCGTATGAACTGCAGTACACTGAAACATCATCTATTTCAAAAAAACCTTATTCCAAGTCCACTATGCAGCTGCGGTGAAATAGAAACAACAACACATTACCTTCTTCACTGCACACACTATACAAACGAAAGACTTTCACACTTATATTCCATCAAACTACCAAATCTGTCAACAAATTTACTTTTATACGGTAATACAAATCTCTCACAAACAGAAAACGAAAATATATTCAAATCAGTCCAAACCTTCATCATCAAATCAAAACGATTTGACATGCTCGCCTAGTAACAACATGTGTATCCCTTTACGTAACTACTGCGAATATCTCTTTGTGGTCATTCTTTTTATACTATACTATACTACACTACACTACACTATACTATACTATACTATACTATACTATACTATACTATACTATACTATACTATACTATACTGTCGTCACTATGGAATTACATATCGATGGGACGAGTATGTGCGTTCCAAGAGCTTATCAATCAGAATACCCCCCCCCCCCCCTCCCTCACACACTCAACCCCGGTGTACTTCCCAATAATAACTTATTGTATGAAATATCATAATATACAATTTCATCCGTTATTGCTACACATAACCAAACTTTTACTGTTACTATTGATTTTTTTTTTTCTACTTCAAACTTCTTATGTTTAAAATCAAAGATCATTCTTTCATTCAGTTGTTAATACTTGCTTTTTGTATTTTTTTTTTCTCTTTTGCCGTCATGGTAAAATGGTATCTCATGGTAGAAGTGATGACGACTTTTCCAATGTCTTACTTATTTTCTCAATATATATATTATCTTATCATGTTCCTTTAACTTATTTATATGTATGATAATTAAGAATGTATCTCACTTGAGTTTTTTTCCAGATCGCACTTAACATTTATATACAGGAGATGAATTTATATAAGCATCACTGCTTGTTTTCAAATCCTTTTATTGCATTGTTCATTAATTACTTGTGTATATGATCAATTGAAATAAATACAGTATGATACATTACTTATTCTCGCACGTGCCTAGACGTAAACAAACCAAAATGGCGGACGATTCATTTATCGTTACTCCGTTTTAACTGAAATTGGCCCTATAACTCTCTCTAATCCCAACCTCTTTGACAACGCCCTGTGGCGCAAAATACTTAAATATATTGTGAGCAAATAAGGTATAGTAACCTTACTTTGATATATACAATATTTTACCTTATATAACCCCGGTCTCCTAAGACTAAACTTAACTAAGGCCGTGAATTTTAGTTGTTTTATGCTCCCCATCACTTCACAAGCGCCAGAAATGACAAGGATAGACAACAAAAAAGGTGAGAACAGGTGAAAGTCATGGCTGGAATACACAGCTCCTTATACTTTTATCTGTTCTAACTAGTTTTAATAGAATCCACTGCAAATTTTTATTTACCGGACCTGAAAACAAACTACCATACAGTTATTGTCAATCATAGGGACGACTTCGTCATTTCAAAGGAAATTCTTCTCAGGATTGCCAAGCGGAAGTCGATTTCAAAACAAACCAAACTTCATTTCCTGGTTCTCAAATTATTACTACTGGGAGGAGATGTGGCTGCAAATCCAGGTCCCACAAAGCATTATATTAATATTATTGAATTTATGATTTTAATTATTGGTTAATGTATACAAACAACTGGGAAGGTCAAATGACAGATATTTTTATATTGATAATAATAATAAAGAAAATCTAATGTTTAAATTCAAAAATATCTATGCACAGGTGAAAAGAGGCATCAATAACATTTGATATTCAATCGCTGGTTGTTGGGAGTATTTCCTAATGAAAAACACATTTATTATCACTATAGATTATAATTATTATAATAGTATATGATAATCTATAACATAATAATTAATATACCAATTACCATAATAGCAACATGAAAGTGGGCAATCAAACGAAAATTTAAAAAAACAGATATTCTTTATTATCATTATATCTATAAAGAAAAACAAAACTGTATTCAAATATTTCCGTATAAGCAATGAATTCTTCTTCCCCTGCTTTAAGTGTGAAAGAATTCAATAATTACCCTATTTTTTGATTTCAGTATTTCATAAAAAGTATTACTGAAGAAACCCAAGTTTGTGGGAAATAAAACCAAACGTACGAATTGATCCTGTGTTGTAGAGTAGCCTTTCCCCCATAGCAGCTTTTCCCTCTGGAAAACTGGCTATATAGTGGCTTTTCTCCGGGGGAAATCCTACTATATAGCCAGTTTTCCCCCCATAGTAGGATTTCCCCCTTTCGAAAACATGTACCATTGTGCAGCTTGGTAAAAAAGCGAATGTTCACAGACCGTAAATGTTTTGGAAAAAAATAATAAACCCTTGATGTATAAGACGAGTGATTTCCATTATCTCCCGTTTTGAAACCCCCCTCTCTCCCCTCTCTCTCTCTCTCTCTCTCAGAATTTAAAGGCGTGGGTTCGAATCCCAGATCGGGAACGAATATAGGTGAGATTAGTGAGATTATAGGGTGACAGCTAACAAGGCGCCCTCTAGTTTTACTTATATTTGTTTCTGAGCTGGGACTCGAGCCACGAATCACATAGCCGCCATGTCGTAGTAAAAATCGAAGAAGTACCGATGGGTTAACAAAATCTCAGAGTCCAAGGAACAAAAGGACAAAATCGTGTATAGTGTCGCAATCAGACAAATGCAGACCAGGTGCTTGGGAGGAGTAAGCGTCCCCTGGTTACATGCAACACCCATGGCAAAAGTCCTGTAACAACTTATAAAGTCTAGGAAGTGAATATATAAACACATACACATATGAACGCATTAAAGAGACACGAGGTCAAAATTTCTTATTCAGTACAAGAAATGGTGTCTATGCGATGCTGAATATTGAAACATTGTATTACAGTATATGTTTCAAGTTCAAAGTGGATCTGACATCGACATGACAGTCAGTTTTATTTGAATCCCTATTCTCTATTATTAAACAATGGACACAACATACAATTCATTATTTTAATCACGTAATTGAATCACATTTATTATCGTTCAATCATCCTTAAATCTGCTGTTGACAATGTCGTTGGCATGTCTATGTGCATACAATTCTCAGTAGATCTACATTCATCAATATACGTACACGTACATATACATGTGCGTTAAATTCATTTTGATTGGTTGAAAAAAGTTGTTCTCTCGAGATAAAAAGTCGTTCCCTCGAGATAAAAAATGAGTAGTACATGTCACTTCTATGCCACCCTATAAAACTTATTTAAGGATGTCTGCTACTACCATTATCTTCCATATTCAAAACAAAAAAGTTGGTGTCAATGGTGAAAAATTTTCAATGTTATTCCTTTGGAGCCTCACTCTGAAACTGCCAAATATCCTGATTTTTTTAAAAATGCAGTAGCGAACATCCTTGTCTTTTATGAATTGACAAACAACCAGACATCGTTCATCAATCTACAGAGACAAAAAGAGTGTATGTAGAAAAGGGGGAAAACTGGCTATGGGGAAACCTGGCTAGATGAGCCGAGGGGGGGGGGGGGGATCGTACTATAAAACGGGGGAAAAGCTACTATATAGTAGGATTTCCCCAGGGGAAAAGCCACTATATAGCCAGTTTTCCAGGGGAAAACCTACTATATAGCTGGTTTTCCGGGGGGGGGGGAAAACTGGCTAGGGGAAAGGCTACTATATGACACCTGTCCAAAGTAAGCAACAGGCGTATTAAGTCACACAAGATGTTGCTCTTGTTCATTTTTGATAAAGATAATAAGAAGTATTAAAAAAAGATATATAATTCATGAATTTTTCATGTTTCAAAAATGCACATAATTTCTTTTTTCATACCCTCCAAGTGTTATTTTGAATTCCATATTATGCCCCTAGTCCATATATATATCATCAGTCATATTTTCGAAATCAGTAACATCTGATATATCATATACATCTTATTTTTTTATGAATGACATAAATTCTTTGAAATAAAAATGAATATCTTTTTATATGAACTCTAATGACCAGTAATGTAAGAGTCTATATAGGGTGGTTCATTTTCAAAATTCAGATAGTGAAATTCAATTTCTTCTTCATAAATCAGCTAGCTAAATGTTAAAGAAGCTTATATACTGTTTTGTACATGTACAAAAATAATTTTAAATTTGAGTCATTTTTCATATGGTGACCATTGGTGTTTGAATGAACCTTAATCAAAATGAAAGTTAAAAGATAAAAAGTGGGATCAGCCTGACAGAATCTGATTCTTTTAAACGTTTGTATTAGGAGAATACAATATACCACTGTTAAGCGTAAGGTGATAGAAGAAAATGTTGTATAATAGTGAATGATATGAAAAGGAAATAGACATTTAGACAGTATGCAGTTGGACAAAAATTGATATTTTTTCCAGACAAGCTCTCTCACACACAGGTAGACAAGATAGCCCTTTCTCTTAAACTAATAAGCTAAAGACCTTGCCAAGTAATGAAATATAAATATATGTCCATACTTGTCTGTCTTCTGTTCTGAATCCAATCATTCCAATGTCAATAGTCCAGACCTTCAATCCTCAACTTCAGTATCAACAAAGAAAACTGCAGGTCACAATACTGAACACTCGATCCGACTTTGGTTTTGATAGCAATTAGTAATTCAAAAGTGATTCATGCGCAGAATTCATCATTTGAAAAAGAAAACAACAGTAATTTGCATATTTTTCCTGTATATTTTATATTTTTTAAAAGAAGAAGTTGTTCTCCCGATATAGTAAACAAAATCGTTATTTGATAATTCATAAAATCCTTCAAAACGACACATATTTTCCCAATTTCATGGGGCCCGACCCCATTCGCAATATACAAAATAAAAATCCCTGAATGCCAGCCTTTATAAAATTGATAAGTTAAGGCAGATCACAGTATCATACTAATGTGTAATTTAAAACTTAACTACTTTGACTGCTACAGTTCATAAAAGCAAACTAATTTTTTACCCAAGGGTTCTTCAAATTTTTCTGTTTAAACCCCCGTTTTTTTCACAGATTTGGATATATAACTATTTAAAACTCATAGTTTATAGTTCATTTGTATATTAGCATATTATACTGATTTATAATCAAACATAACCACATTGACTGCTATATTTGATGAAAACGTTGGAGTTCTAGGATTCTCTAGCGTTCTCAGTTTAGTAGGACCCATATTGACCTAGATCTACTCAGACAAATCTGACGATGGACATTTTCATCATTTGGCGTTATGCCCTACATGTACCTCTGGTATGACATAATGACGAATAATAATGAAAATGCCGTCATCTGATTTATCTGACAACTAAGTACTGGGTGTCCTTTGCTGGAGTGATTACAATCTGCAGTCATTGCAGTACTTGCCTTTCTTCACAAGACTTGCTCCATACAACCACTTAATTGTTAACACGTTGTCTGTCACAGAACCAAATAATTGGACGTCATTCATTCTCAGGGATTGTATTGAAGTGAAATAACGTTAGAAAAGATGTCTTAGAACATGCTTTATTATAATACATGTACATATAGGATCTGAAATGAACTTTCATTTCATACAGGATTTACGAAACAAATTGTTTGTTTTATATCCCCAAGCCTTGGCGAGTGTGAATATAAAACACACAACGTGTTTCATAAATACCGTATGAAATGAAAATTCATTTCATATTCTTTTTATCACATGTTTACACTCAGTTTAAAGGTGTTTATTTCATCAAACACTGGCTTGACAAAGTTCTTTTCTAGGCTATGACGTCACCATCTTCACAAGTCAAGGGGAGGTGCTACATATAACATAAACTGTGATGTCAACTCATAAATTAATAAATGACATGGCAATATTTCATTGCATAAACAGCAAAACATGTGATAAATGCTTTTACGTCACAAAGATGTCATTATTATGTTGAAATGCAATTGTGACGTCGAGAAAGCGAGCCGTTGCTCCTTAGATATGCTATTTAATCTTGCACGTGTCTAGATTAAACAAACCAAAATGGCAGATGATTCACCTATCGTAATTCCACTTAATTGCAATCTTCTGTAGCTCACCTAACCCCAAACTCTTTTGCATTGGCCTGTGGTGCCAAACATTTGAATATAGTATTAGCAAATAAAGTATGATAAACTTTCTTATATAATATTTAACCTTTATACACTGGGTCTCCTAATTTAACTAAGGCCACTTGACTTATTTCCAGTTCTGCACCCCCTAGTGGATTTCCAGAGACTCCAGAATAGTGGTATAAGAGGGCATGCATGTTGTGGTAATATGCGTGAACCTTATCTTTCATTACGGATGTGTTTTATGAATTATTGACTGCTCAGCATAAAGCTATTAAATTATTCATGTGGCTGTGTCTTTCATATTTCTGAGCATAGAGTTTTAGCGCGTAGTGCTAACAGACATTATTCAAATTTTGTGACAGGTGTAAAGCAGGTTTGTCACCTTTATCTCCAGGTTTCTCTGGCAGAAATCAAATGCGACATTTCTTAAACTGCCGTCTGTATCGTTTAACGTAATTAGGTTAATCGATGTAAGTAGGCAGTTTGACCCGATGATTCGTATTTGCTTGTATCATGTTCTATCTTTATGCTGATTGGGATAACTTAATTACAGGTACATGCAAATGTACGAGAGGGCGGTAGAAAGTACCGCATTGTTTTGTGAGTAATTTTGCAGGTTGTATATATGTTATAATACGCTGTTAATGAAAAGGATAAATTTGTCCATTCCAAAGTTGTATATGCAGGTCTCAACCTAAAACCTCTTTGAGCAACCTAAAATTTCAGTAAATTTAATGGAGGTTGTCCAAATTTTCTTTAAATTTGCCAATTTGACGACCAAAATTTTTTGACAATTTGCGACCCCTGTATATGTACGTCCCTTTTTCTTTTTGAGACTTGCAGAGTTTTTTTTCCCCTTAAAAACATATTCACTGAATTTACACAGCTATTTCTCCAAAATTTCTCTGATATCTTGAAAAACTGTTATAATGGCCTTGAAACTAACCTCATCTGAAGAAAAAAAGCCCCACTGATTATATTTATATTTCAGTTCAACTATGAGAATTTCCAGACAGTTTTGTGTAGCAGTTTTCTGTATGAGCATGATGCCTGGCATTATGACAGCTGTCGTAGGATCTAAAGAAGTAGATACTATCAGTGAGTACCATAAACAGTCAAATAGAAATTTCTTATCATACATGATGTATATTCCTTAATTTTCTATAAATTATGATTTGTTGATTGATTAGGGTTTTACATTGCTACTGTGCTTTTTGTTGCACTGTCATCTTTATTCAGTACGACCATATATACAGTACAGTCCGGGTTTGAACTTTGAATGCCCACTGTCCACAGTGGACAGTCCACCTAAAATTTCAGTGGGCATTAGGAGTGGATATTTACCTGAGTTATCAAGCTGTCCCCTTACCTGTATGTTAATTCCAACTGGTTCTTACAAGAATGTCCACTGTGTCCACTGGACATTTTTAATGCCCACTCTAAAAATGCCCACTGTGACAAGTGGGCAAATTAAGTTCCACCCGGACTGTACTGTATGCCGTTAATACTGATCACCTGTATTTAAAGGTTACCTTTCTATTAGTATTATGGTCTAAATTAACATTTCCCATTTTATATTCAAAATTAAAACCTTTGTATAAATTTTGGGTGTATTGTCTTTCCTACTGAGATAGCTACAAGACGTCATTCATAGAAACATCAAAATAAAAAAAAAAAAAAAAGAAAGAACTGCTATAAATTGAAAAATAAAATGATCCTGAGAATTAATATATATGTAACACCTTTTTAGCTTACTTGAGACAAAGGTACCAATGAACCCATTGTGTTGCTGCTGTTTCTGTCCTCTGTCGTATGTCAGCTTGTTACCGGTACATGTTTGACTTATTCTTATTAAGTGCTGCATGGATTTGTATATATTCTTACATGTATGATCCATTAGGATGAGGTGATGCAAGTTTTTTTTTTTCAAATGGTGTTTATTATCCTCAAACAGGGGCCACAAGGGCAAAAAGGAAAAGCAAAATTGCTGTAACTTTTTCTAAAGTCTTCTAAAGAGCCATAAGCTACAATGTCTTTATATAACTTGTGTATGTAATGTATTTATGAGAAGAATTCATATTTGGTACCCAGTATACACTTGTAGTATTGAGTTCAAAAAGAAGTGATCAGCATTTCAAAACTATTTTTACTGTCTGTCAATGTTGTGACCCAGGAGCTAAAAATTGGGAGTACATTTGTATTTAGTGTAATGTACTGATAAACATGGCTATTGATAAGCAAAAAATCTTTTGTGCAAGTAAATCTGAAATAATGTCATTAAAAGTTAATTTTTTGTCGAATTATTGTTTCTTAATTGTTTTAGGCCAGGTGAGCATGATGGCCCTTTTGCCTCCTCTTTTTATACTGATTATATTTGTTTTTTACATTCAGGTTTAAAATTGGAAGGGTCACAGCTTGGACAGCAGTTAGAGGCCATAGTCGTTATAATGAGCGAGATAAAATCTGTCAAAATCAAAGCCCCTGAAGGAATTCCAGAATGTATATGCCGGGTGTATGAGTTTGATGTTATGAGAAATGTTACTTCTAATTGCAATGAAGATGGAGGAGACAAGTACAGAATAAAGTGCTTAATACACAGAATAAGTGACAGATATATTATGAGCATGACAATAGCAGAAGCACTTGCAAAACTTGAAGGTCAGTGGACTGCTGAAATAAAGATGAATGATCAAAAACATCGCAAGAAGGTGGAGAAGAATGCCACTTTTCAACCACATTGTGAGTTTGTAGATTATAATTATTTCTATAAGTTACTGTCTGGATAGAAATTCTGAATGAATGAAATTATTTACATGTTAGATGATAAAGCGAAATTTACAAAAAAAAAAAAAAACCAAAAAACTTTTATCCTTGGCAGCATCTTTTGAATTGTTAGAAGTTAGGCTCATATACTTAGTTTGAATGTGTATTTCTCACGAATAGTTATAAATATTTCTAATCTGATATATTTCTGATTAAGGTCCCCTTTAAATAGGTTAATGTTTACTTTTAAATCATTTCTTATACACAGATTTGACTATATAATTTTCTTATTTTCAGTGTATCCTGACAAAGTAACGTTGGTAAATGTGACGGATGACGGCAGTGGAGGACAAGAGTACATCTTCCGGACTGGATGTATGCACCCTAAGCCTATTGGCACAATAGTACATAAGGTAGCTGTGTCTTTGATCAAATTTTTTATCCTCTATTCAAATCCCACCCTTTTTAAGGCGTCGAGCATTTGCTCGACAGTCTTCTAGCGATCGTAAAAATTTTACCTCTGCACCGCCTTTTTAATTCACGTAACAAAGCAAAAGCGGCTTTGTTATCCTTGTTATTGAAATTTCATTGCACAGAAATAGGTTTAAGCATAGGTCTGCTTAACTTAAATTATCAATATATTGCCCTAAAACACGTATTATTCTGTCGCTTATTGTGTGTGTTAAAATATTCATTTGCTGTGATGACGCAAGCTGATTATGAATTACAATCGCGCTTCATGGGAATTTTTCCAAATATGGGGAAGACCACGTGACATATTGCCTTATTTGGAGAAATCGTAGTAGAACGCTTGTAACACGCGATCAAGGCCTAATTTGACATTAAGCGCCAATATGGAAACCGATAGCGCGATCTTCAAAATATATATAATAATATAAATAATGTAATAATTTAATATATGTAGATATAAATTTCAGTCTAAAAAAGAACAAATAAAATATTTCATAGAATCCTAAATATACATCTAGACTGGCAATGCATATCACAAAGATATCTAGACAGGTGACCACTAATTCATAACGAGACTGACCTAGGTTCAAGTGACGCATTATCGGTTATTTTTTATCTCACTAGATTTCGTTTTGTTTCATTCATTTAACCTAGAATCAACAAATATCGACAAAATTAATTACATCCTCAAGGCTAAACATTACGAGCCTCTCGTAAATTACATCAGGTACTGTATACCTATGCTGTGTGCTACTGCAGACGAATTTTAAAAATATCTACATGCAGTGTGTACAGCTTCTCATCTGCCCTTACCGTCTGTGCTATAAATAGCACTTGCTGGACAGGGAATAGCCTCTACAAAAAGGTGGTGGTCATTTGTCTCTTTGCGCAGCAATAGCAAGCAAGAGCAGGTAACTCCAGTCTATCTTAAACAAGCATAGCTTTTTAAAAAGTTTAGTTTGCAATCGGAATAGCATTAAATGATCAAAATGTTGGTCACAAAGCCAAATAACCTTATGTAAATGGGAATTACTTGTTTTTGCGCAGTTGTGAATTTTCCCGCAAAAAATTCTAAAGCCACTCCTCAATTTTTCCTTATTAGGGAAGCAGCATGTGTATATATCACATGGTCTTCCACATATCTGGAAAAGTTCCCACGAGGGCATAAAAAAATGGCAGCCGAGTAAGTTCTCCAATCGCCTCCAAAATTTAATACGGATGTAAAGGATGATAGCATGGATTAAGACAGAATTTTAGATTGAATGCATGAAAAATAAATTACGTAGAACTTACATGTGAAGATTTTATTCCAAATCAACCGATAAAGTGCGATTGTGGTGCACAATCGACTTGCGTCATTACGGCGAACGGCATGGCGTTGTAGCCCTTACACGTGCACATACAATAAACGACCGAATAATAATTAGTGTGTTTGGACGATATATAGAAGCTGTTGGCCCTAGTGTCAGTGTTAGTAGCGTAGACAAAAACAGTTACCTAGACCATATCTTAAAACAAATTAAGAATAAGGCTTCCATATTTTACAGGCAGTGGTAACAACTTGTCCATTTCTATCTTTGTAAAAAAAATGGCAATGGTGTTCGATTGATTTCACATGTACATTCTTTGTGAAAAGATATTTGACATATTTCTGCAAGAATGACGTAAAGAACAATGAAATGTTATGATGTATTATATGATATATGGCTTTCAGAACTTAAGCTTTTATTTTTACTCGATTTCAAAAATTATCGGAATTCAACAAAAAAGATGAACACCACTGGTCAATTTCTGCTACTCTTGACAGCTTCAAGTCAAATTTAGCTCGACGCCTTTGTGGCTCTTCAAGCCTTTGATTGTCTTATTTTAAGGATGAGACAATAAAAACTGATGGATTGTGTCCATTACATCAGGGACTAAAATTAACTATTTTGACATGGTAGCCCCCCAGGCCCCTAGATTTCAAAAATTCGAAGCCCGGAGTAGTGTTTAGTAGCCCGTAAATAAATGCAGACTTTCCTAAAGTTTTCGAACTTTATTCAATTGACTCAATTCCTCAGATATAAAGTTTGTATATTTATCTAAATTTAACTCCAATTACAATCGACCTTCGATAACTCGAACGTCAAAAACTCGAAAACCCCCAGAAACTCGAAGTCATCCGACGGTATCGAAAACATTTCGAATATTTTAATGTTATTTGCCTTCCCAAACTCAAACTTCTGAAACTCGAATACCACCGAAAACTCGAAGTAATTTTCAAGTCCCATTGACAAATTTGTGCTTAATTTCACCTTTGAAAACTCGAAGCTTTTTACCATTGGAAACATGAAGCAGTTAACAGGATAGAACGCAATTGGCTTGTTTACACAGCGATTATGTGCGTACAAGCTTGACGGATTAACAGACTTTTGTATGGGATCGTATATTACACGTTTCATCCACATTAGTAATTAAACGTTCAGGGTATCATCGTTATTATCTATAGATGATTTATTTTAATTTTAACTGCCGTACTTATGAAATTATTGAAAACTGCTAATGGTGAAAATTGTCTTGAATTATACAAGCTGTAGATTTTAAACAATAACTTCATCTAAGATAATGAACCAAGCCCCCGACATCTTTATAAGTGCAGATCTCCATGTTATACATTTTTGTTCGGAATTGCATAGCAATTCCAGACCCTAGTCATTACAATATGCTGTGGGGAACACGTGGAACGCAGAAAATACCTCCTCGTGTGTAAATAGTGCGTCAATATTTAGAAAAAGCGTGATTAGATTTACTTTTAGTACTTATAATTCATATTGAACGAGTCAATGCAAGATAACTTTGATCAGATGAGAAAATAGATGTACCATTATTCCATCGATTTAGACGAGTTACATTCATGCGCTGGAGGACATGCAGTCTTTCCGAATACTCAACTGAAAGTCCCGAAAAAGTACCATTGACATTATTATGTAGCTGTGTCGTAGTAAGAAATACACTACTAGTCCGTACTAGTATCCGTTGTATTATAATTAATAAAACTTGAGAATATCGCTTCTTTTTATAGCAGTGGAATCCGAAGTACTCTACAATATTCTTGTCACAACGATAAACTTACGTCTTGATAGTTGTTGATGTGCAATGCTACTAAAAATCGCCAGTTATTCATAGATTTACATGTGTAAATGTGGTTTTCCCCAAATGTACATGTCCAGCGGGAGACTTTGTCCAGATTGCTAATTTCATACTACTGTCAAGGTCAAAAGTGATAAGAGAGAATGATAGCAGATTTGTTTGACAAAAAATCGGCAAATGAAAAGGCGAATGACTTTGATTTGTGATTTCAGGGGAAGAATTCTAATCATATATGCTTTAAATATGACATGTATATTTCATTCGTCTGTTGCATTTCCAAAAAAGGACCGTCTTTCCCCATACGATCGGATGCTTAGCTGGCTCCATGGCCATGCGGATTTGACCTCGTATATCTCGGGAAGTGCTTGGAGTTTTTAAATGAAATTTGGTGTCATTGTACATTAATTCTTGATGTTTGAATGGATGAAAGCCCGAAGGCGATGCATCAAGTCCTTCATTGTTTTTGTTTGTTCGTGTTTTTGTCAATACTGATCCTAAACATTACACGCTTGGTGTGTGATCTCTTGGTGGATCACGACTTTATTACCTTTGATGTACTTGACCATGCAATCCGACCTTGAGAACTTTCAAATGTTTTCATTTATTAGTGTTATTGAATACGTAGATGATATTTGACATGATATACATTTAAACTGAATAAATTGAAAAGATAATATTTATATATATATTTATGCTATTTTTGATATTACAGTAGTACAGATTGTACGTAGGTAATAAAGTTCGATCTTTCCCTTTCTAATTTCCTGCGAATTTCCGCAACTTCCAAAACTCGAACCTACCGAAACTTGAAGTGATTTTGTTGGTCATGAGAACTTCGAGTTATCGAAGTTTGACTGTACTTTAAACATTTATAAATTTTCTCGTAATCTTTCATTTTTATGTTACCCTCTGGTCTACGAGTTATGACGGCATCGGAAGAGCTGTTTTGTCCTGTCGAAGAGAGGGGATAAAATAGCCCTTGCTGTCGTAACTACTGTTCTAAGAGATCGTAACACATTTGAATTCCAATCCTGACTTAAAAAAAACCTTGATTTATTGCTAGTAAAGAGGTACTAAAGTAAATATTTGAATATTGCCACAATAATGCTAGTATGAAGTTTTACAAAGAAATATTTCAAACTTTTAGAGAAATCGGTTGTTTTGTTTTCCGAGTCCAGGTCGACATCCGCATACTAGTTTTTGTGTGGGTCCTTCGCGACTTCAAACCTTTGACAGACGGAGATAATGTAAGCACCCGAAGAACATTGATATTCAACAAAAGAAGTTCTCAAACAACTCACATTATGATTTTTCTATCTGTCAAATGTTTATTAACATTGAAGAATTTTTAGTCACCACTTGGGCTATCAAGTAGGAGGATTTCAGGGGCCCAGAAGCAAAAGTGGTTATCACGGGTGACTGCTAATTTTAGTCCCTGTACATAGGTTTAAATTCTATGCAAAGCTTAAGGCAGATTGTTACCATATAAAGCCAGTGTGACACAGTGGATGAGGTCTTCGGCTGGTGAACAAGAGATCTTGGGTTCGACTCCGGACGAGGGCACGCTGGTGTCTTGTTTTTCAGATGAGACAGTAAAAACTGAGATAGTAATGCCTACTAAAGGTTCACCACAAAGCGAGTAGTAGTCTTTTGACTATGGTCATGTTCACAGCGGGTACACAGCTCTTGTCAACAGATCTAATTGTAGTGTTGAATGCCGCTACCTTACATTGCATATTGTGAATTGTCTATTCCTTGTCACTCTGATGTCACCTGTAATTTATCAGTTGATTACAAAAAAATTAATAATACCAGTTGTCATCTTTTGATTAATTGATTGACCAAACGTGAAAAAAATACTGTATTGTTGTTTATGTCTGCATGTAAATGTTTATTTTTGTAAATATTTTACCCTTATTCTGGATACACCGCTGTCAAAACTTTCACCATCTGTTTTAGTGATGGCTTGGATGATATCTGTATATGCTATTATATACCTGTCTAGCAGTGTATGAGTACTTAACCTTTGAGATGTACTTTATAATGAGTATATTACTCTTGCTTTCACTTTCAGAATAAGACGTTTTGTGAAGGAAAGCCAGTGGTGGATACCTACAGATCAGATACATGTCCCTGGGGATCCAAGGAATATTCAATAAATTGTTCTTCTGACGTTTTCTGTCATTTAGATGAGCCAAAAGACTGGAAGTTATTTTTGCACATAGAGAGCGAGATATCGAGAAAAATAGAGATTCAGGGGAGTTTGAACGAAAGCACATGTACAGGCAAGTATTTTATTTTGACTCAGTTCACTGAATTATAGCCCTTTTAGCCTTGTAGAATTCATTGCTCACCCCTCCCCTCCCCTTTCACAACGCCATTCTCCCCTTTGACACCACCGTTTTTCACAATGCAATGACACCTTCTCTTCTAACACCATCATCCTTTGCAAGGACATTACCATCAACCACAATGACAGCATCCTCCCCAATGACACCATCCTCCTTTCTTTAAATCTCTAAGTCTATACTCCCCTGTATACAATGTTGCTTCAATTGGCATGCTGAAACCAGTTACATTGTATCAATCAAATGCTTGCATAGTCGAAGAACAAAACCTTTGCAAGACAAAGAAAGAAAACTGGTTCAGATATGTTAGAAATTTGCTGTACAATTTTATTTGGAAATGGAAAATTGCATGAGACTTTATCGGACATTAGGTCTGATAAAGAGGTAGATTTTTCATATTTTTATCTGACCTTCATAAATTTTATTGGACAATCCGATAAATCAGACACTTTTCAAAAACTGTGAGACCTCAAGTTATGGAGAGTCCACTGTTTCATGATGGGTTGTTATAACAATATTTACCTTGTCTTACTGATGTTGATGTTAGCGATTGTAAAATTTGGGATTGTACAATGTATGATTGTACAACGTGAATGCCCTTAAATGAGATATCTTCCCTTGTTGAAAAGAAGATAAAAACTTAAACTGCTTACATTCTGCTTATGAATTGCAGAAGTTCTGCTCATTAACGTCTCCTTTGTTTATGAGACTTGGTAATCTGAATATAAAGATAAAAATTAGTTAATTCCTGTGATGTTCAATGCAAACTATAGATATCCTTTTTGAAACCAAATAGTTAATATTATTTTTGAAAATTCTTTCGGTGAAAGGTCTTCTTTTGTGAGATGCTTCAAAATGATGTATTTGTTTGAAAGATATTTAGTGATGATTATATTAGACTGAATACCTTAAGTAATTCCAACAACAAATGATATATATTTTCCTAATAAATGAGTTCTCCTCTGGATCTTAAAAGGGATTTTCTTCAAACGTCTCAGGGCTGCAACTTGGCAAAATTTTCTAGGGGCCATGTGGGCTACTGAATTTCAAAAATTAGGGGCCCACAAATAAATCTAGGGGCCCACATAAAATGAAGAGTATTTCAATCGTTCAACAAGTTAAATCATCAATTATTTCTCTTTCAATAACAATTTGTTTTAAATTTTCAAAAACTGTATCCTCATCATCACTCCTGCCTATAGAGTGTTCCCATACAACCCTGTATTCCTCAGATTAGCTAGAGTTATCTCCCTCATTGGAGTACAACTCTCGGACTTTATCTATCAATGCTCATATAAAACTGCTTGATTTAACTTAATTTTATGAAATAATCGCATTGTATATCTTAATGTTTTACAGAAAATTTTCAACTGATTGATAATATTTACTGATTAATTAAGCCTGAAGTCATGAAATCTACCCTGGTAAATAGTTAATTTCTCAGAAATTTGATGAAGTTTACATGGTAGAGATGGAAAAAGTCTGAGAGTTGTACTCCAACATGGCCACTAATGCTAGTAGTGTGACATCACATGGGCAAACTCTATTTCTGTGTCAAACTCATTTGGAACAGCACAGTCCATGTTTTGTTCTTCATCAAATTCATTTTGTATCTGTAATTCACCGCTTAATCTACTTTCTGTTCCCAACTCTGCAGTCATTTCTATTTCTAATTCTTTTTCTTGTCCAACTTCAGCCTGTGTGATGTCCAATGTACTATACAACTAGCACAAGTCTTTCCATTTTCAGTATCTACTAACCAAGGATGATTTACTTTCCATTTTTCGTTGAATGAACATGATCTCTTTCTGTCATAATCCTTGAAGTATTCACCTCTGTCCACTTCTTCCTTCCTTTTACCTGGCCTAGATACTCCTTGTAAATATCGCCACATGATGTCAATTTCGTTAACAAGAGTCAACAAAGTCATTTAAATGTTTGAAATAATGAAGACAGAGTTTCATTTTAGCAAACTTTTTACCAATCGGAATTTAAGTGAAATTGGAGCAAACAGAAAGAACAATTCAACCCGGAATTTTACGGTCGCCATGTGGGCAAATGAGATCGAAATTTTAGTCGTCCACATTGATTTTTTACTCACAGTGACGAGTGGGCGAGCGGTAATTTGCAGCCCTGCGTCTTAGAAATAAAGTATTTAGTGTTCTTAATTAAACCTCTATTGCATGATAATCTATTATGAATTTCTAGGTGACTTTTTTTTTATCTCAACTTGTTTATTAATACTTAAACATATACTGTTTTCAGCTAAAGAAGACGGCAAATTAGAAGAACGGCCATTTAAAATAGTAGTAGTAGTGGTAATATTAGTTGTGCTGCTGATATGTCTTCTTGTATTAATCAGTTGTAGAAAGGTATGTCGTGTTTTCTCCAGAATTTTTTTCATGAGGGGATCCCACCTTCCCCCATTATTATGTTTGAGGGGGACAGTATAAAATCTTGGGGGCATTCAAGACACTTGACAGGTAGGTACTAGACCTGTACTCTGCTCTGAATCATGGTACTGTATATCAAAGAAAGGAAAAACTTACCAAATTCTGCGTCACTTTGCGCTTAACACAATTATGGAGGTCTGTAAAAATCAAACGCTCAAGTGATTGAGTTTGACGTTTGTTAGATCTGAACTAGGCAGGAGTAGACAAGTAGCCTAATCTGGAAAATCGGTGATATAAGGTATGTGGGATCCTGCCCGCAGATTGTGATTTTTAAGGGGGATTAATGTATGTTCAGTGGGGAATCACGCGCCATAGAGAAAACACTGGGCATGTAATTCTGTTAGTTATTTTTAGCTTAGCTTATCTGAAACAAAGGTTTAAATAAATAATTTTTCTATGCCCATCTTCATACAGGCATGATATTATGGCATTTTCTGTCTGCTATAGTTTATAGGAGCCATAACTTTTCACCTCTTGCATGGCTTTGAATCATATTTCATATTGCCCAGGCCCAAAGAGTGTGTCATGACTCTGAATCAAGATCATATTAGCAAGGTCAAGGTTACAGTTAATATGATCTGTAAATTTTTGTGTGGGCCATATCTTTTTAGCTCACCTGAGCCGAAGGCTTGAGTAAGTACTCAAGGTCCTCTACCAAGTTTGTGTTTTTCGTGCCCATCCGTAATCGAAGATGGCCGCCATTGGCTCTGATTGGTTGACACATTTTCGACTTCTTCTCCAGAAGCGCTGCACAAAATTTCACCAAACCTCATAGGAAGTAAGTACTCAAGGTCCTCTACCAAGTTTGTGTTTTTTAGTGCCGATTCTTATTCCAAGATGGCTGCCATTGGCTCTGATTAGTGAAGCATTTTTGACTTCTTCTCCAGAACCACTGCACAGAATTTCACCAAACTTCATAGGAAGTAAGCACTCAAGGTCCTCCACCAAGTTTGTGTTTTTTGTGCCCATCCCTAATCGAAGATGGCCGCCATTGGCTCTGATTGGTTGACACATTTTGGACTTCTTCTCCAGAAGCGCTGCACAGAATTTCACCAAACCTCATAGGAAGTAAGTACTCAAGGTCCTCTACCAAGATTGTGTTTTTAGTGCCGATCTGTAATCCAAGATGGCCACCATTGGCTCTGATTGGTTGACACATTTTGGACTTCTTCAAAACGACTGCACAAAATATCACCAAACCTTTTAGAAAGTCTTGTAGAAAAAAGCAAAATTATCTACTGAAATGAGCTATCATTTTATTGTAAATAAGCAATTTGTGCTCAGGTGAGCGATATAGGCCCATTTGGGCCTCTTGTTTACATCTTGCATGGTTTTGAATAATATTTCACAGAATTGTTGCCCAGTATCTAACATGATGTCATGGCCATGAACCAAAGTCATATCTGCTAGATTAAGGTCACAATGCACATGGTTGTTAAATCTTTGTCCAAGCCATTTCCATCTACCCCTTGCATTAATTTGAATAATATTAATGTGTGTGGAGACTTTGAACCAAGGTGATATTTAAAAGGTCAGGGTCTCAATGCATATATGATAGGTAAATCTCTGTCTGGGCCTTATCTTTTTACTCCCTGCATGGACATGAAATATATTTTGATAATTTTTTGCCCAGGACCCAAGGTTGGGTCAAAGTCAAAGTCACAATACATATGATAAGTGATTCCTTGTCCGGACCAGCACTTTTTACCCCTTTCTTGGATTTGAATAATAATGCACAAAATTCTTGACTGATACCCAAGTATGTCATGACACTGAACCAAGGTCATATCTGCAAAATAAAGGGCTCAGTGTTTAAGTAGAATTCTTAACCAAACCATAACTTTTTGATGCATGCATGGATTTCAATAATATTTCACAGAACCGTTGCCCAGATCCTCAAGTATGTAATGAGGTTGTCTGTACAGCATTCAGTATCCGTCAGCTGTAGTTTGTCCAGACCATAAGTTTTTAATCCTTTCAAAGACTTTAATAATGCTTCACAGCATTGTTGACCAGGACCCATGGGTGTTTCATGACATTGAGCAAATGTCATTTCTGCAAGGTCAAGGTCACATTGTTATTTTTTCCAATGCAATTTAAGCGATGGGTGTATTACTCAACGTTGGTTGTAACTCTTGTGATAGAATGTGGTTTAGTATGTCCCTTTGCCATCAGCCCATCTTTATCTGCAAACATTTCATATTTTCAAATTTTAAGAACCACTAATGGAACTTTGATGGAACTTTTTATGGATGAAGTATTAAATGTCTCCTTCAAATAGTGTGTTTTTCATAACTATTTACCCCCAGCATAGATTTGAATATTTCACAGAATTGTTCCCCTAGACCCAAGGGTGTGTCATGACATTGAACGAAGGTCATATCTGAAAGCATATACCCCCGGTATGCCAACAGTTCCGATTAGGGCGTAACAGCCCTATTTTCGTACCTAAATTCCACATTCCGGATTTGCGCTGTCTGGTTCCACTTTTCAGTTCTCGAGTAAACACAGAACCTTACAAATTCTGAACGCAATATTTAAGGGCCGGTCATATTTAAGCTTCGCCGTAACACATGGCAATAGCAGATGTTTGCTGATTCTAGTGACGCTATGTAAAAGATGGAGTTGCCCAAAAAGAATATTTTGGCAAGCAAATGCAGAAATGCAATGACAGTTATTCAAGTCAATTTAAAGGTGTTAAAACGTAATCAACATGAGGATGCAACTATGCATTCTGTACAATCTGTTGTACAGATATTACTATTTGGCATGGTGGTTTCAACTGTATTCAAAAACACATAAATATCAGAAGGCACAAAAATGCTGCTTTGTCGGTTGAAGGAAGTCATCGTTTATTTTTTTTTACAACAATTTTTAGGCATCGAGCATGCGAAGAAATGCAATTATACTTCCTGATTGTTTTCTATTGCCTTGAAACATTTATTCATAGAAATGTTTAATATGCAATGTAATGTAAATGACATACGTAAACGTTGTCAGTGATTCAGATTGGCGTCGGTCATCGGTCATTGGCCGATAAAAATCGGAAATGACCGATAAAAATTTGCTGTCTTGGTCAAAATGGCCTATTACTTAAACTCTACCAGGACAGAATGACCGATCATTTTTCCCCTATAGCGGTCAATACAAAACTCGGAAATATAAATATAATTTATTATTCAGTTTTTAATCGATTCCGTATTTTGTGAATAATTTTGAGACGATCCCTGTACTTTCACTTTTCATGTAAACATGTCTGAATCATTAAAGCGTTTGGCTAATAGCCCCGTATTCAGAGTCGATTTAATGTGTCAAATTGACATAGATAAAAATGCCACCTAAGAAAAAAACAAGGCTACTTTCGAGGCAAAAAACTTTGGCAAATTTTGGTTTATGTAATGAAGGTAATGAGTATGAATCTCATCAACAGACTGCCGCTGACGACTCCAAGTCAAAATCAAATTCAAATAGCGCCCCCCGCCCCGCTCATATTCGGAAATTTCAAGATTCTTGGCTGTCAATTTATCCGTGGTTGAGATATGAAAAAGATAAAAATGAAATGACTTGCGATGTATGTATAAACGCGTCAAGAAGTAAATCCTTTACAAAGGGAAATAGCAATTTCATGACCAGTTCTTTAATTGAACACCTCAAGGGGAATGATCACCAAGCTGCCCTAAACGTTTCCTCGCTGCAAAATAACATGAAAAAATGACCCATTGTTTTTTGTCAGATCAGACAAAATGACTGATAAAATTTTGTTGGTTTAGGTCATCTGTCCTATAAGTTTCTGTTTCAGTCTGAATCACTGCATTGTGATTCATTGCAAACCCCGTCGGGGGTTTGCATATTACGTTGTTGTCTAATCTGGAAATGCACATGTGCGACATGATTATGCTGCATGCTGGGAAAACATAGCCTCCAAAAAGTAGTTGCTTTACTTTACGAGGTCAGACAGTATAAGTTTTGAATTGTCCATGACATCAATATTTCTAATGTGCTTAAAAGGAAAAGGAATGAAGAAGAATACCCTTTCTTTCAAAGGCAATGCTCATTACTAAATTAATGTTACAGTTGAGCGTTCCAAACGAATAGTATTTACTGTACTTTCAAACGCAGAGAGGAGTATATGAGGATAGAGCTTTTAATAGGATAGACATTATGACTTGGGGGTGATTTTCTTTAGTGAATGCATATAAATGATAAATAAATCTTACATGCAATGTATTCTAAAAATTAAAAAATACTTTAAAATACTTATTTTAGATAAATTAGTGGATGCCACATAAACATGTATAAATATGAAGGATATTCATATTTTGGAAATCAACATTCGTTGCAACAGTGGTATAATCCAACAGAATTTTCCCGTGTAATACTAATTAGATGTTCGTACCTTTTAGCGTATGTACATTATCTGGCTATAGAAAATCTCGAACAGTTCTGAGTAAAGGAAGGTGGAGTATCAAGGATTTCTAGCAGTTTAATTGGTGGAGCAATTACTGCGCAGTTTGTAACATTCTTTGTACTTATGCAAACTTCCCCAGTGATTATTTGGGTACAAGAGGCCTCGACCGGGAGTTTGTGTTCTCTAGGTGTTGAAGTTGGTGGAGCAAGTACTGCGTAGTTTGTATAATTTCTTCCATGTCTAACTGTACTTAGGGTGTTCGAAATGTCTAAACAGTGACATCCCGACGAATATGGTCAGCTTTCCCAACCCAAGTCTAAGCATAAATAAACATTAGAAAGGAGGTATTAACTATTATTTAGACAACAACCTAGCTAACATCATACAAAAAGGTCTTCATTTTAAACTGACCCACAAATACCATTTTCCTCGCAATTAAAAATGCTACAGGGTTTGCACTCTAAGCTTTTTTAAAAGCTAAGCTTGTGATTAAATTATGCGAAGGTATATACAAGATTTGACCTTAATCAAGGGTCAAATTCGACGTTTATGCTTTCGGATATCTTCGGCCTTTTTCTTATAAAAGGCGAGATTGTTCCGAATGTTGTTTATAAACTTAGATATTGGGGCGTAAGGATACATGTTTACATTAAAGATCGATTTGTGAACTGTGCGCGTAGTTATGAGTATGCGACTGTAGATACAGCAGTGAATTGAATTTTGAAAGTTTGAACTGCATTTGCATTATTTGTTGTTAATAAATCTCAATGGTATATACAGTCCACTCTCGTTACAACGTCACTCGAAATAACTGCATATTCCGAAATCGGCAGAAATCTGCCCGTAATAAAAGTACATGCTCTTATTTGTGTACTTTATACGGGCATATTCGCCTTCTGGCATCGGCAGCACGGAACAAATGTACATTTTCATACCAATTAAAATTCTATACAGTGGCAGACTACCTAAACTGCCGATCTAGGAACTATCGATAAGGGATTTCACGGCTGACCGCACCAAATATCCAGCATTCGGTTTAGTCTGTTATTTGCTTTTTTACAACGCACATGCATTTACCTGTACATATGGCCAAGGACAGGGGCGGATCCAGAACTTCATGTGCGGGGTGGGGGGGGTGGGGGGTCACCTCACAATTGAGGCCTGAAGGGCCGAATGGGGAGGGTATGGGAGGGGTCTGCCCCTCCCATAGGTGGGGGTTCAGGAAAATTTTGCAAAAATGAGGCAAAATAGTGCAAACTGGTGCTCTTGTTTTGTGATCAAGATTTTCAGTTGGAGGAGGCATAAAACTCGGCGCAGGTTCTAGGGACTGCCTATAGGTCCCCTGTGATTGCAGGGTAGATCCGTGGTAGGGGGAACGAGGTGTAAAGTCCCCTTCCACCGAAGCTCCTGTATTTGAGACTTTTGGAAATACAAAATACGTTGTGAAAATAAACTATTCTAGAAATGGCTATAAGTGAAATCCATCTTGTGCATCGCGTAGCATCAGTACAAGCGTTTCAAAAATTTGTACTGAAGCTACACGATGTACAAGATGTATTTGAGTAAAATTGTATGGACAAGTAAAATCCATCTCGTACAGCGCGTAGCTTCAAACATTTGTAACATTTGCTACACAATGTACAAGTAGCCATACGATTTAACTCACCTGGGGCAAAGTGGCCGATCATTTGTGCGCTGGATATTACTTTGGATTGCACCTATATTTTGCTTCCCTCTGGAAGATATTTTGGCTCATAAATGGGGATCAGGGGAGATTTATCATGAAATTGATCGTGAGTGAAGTTGAGTCAACGATTTTTTTTTTTTCAACTGCAGATTTAAAGAAATATGAGAGAATTACTGGCGAGCGAAGCGAGCTAGTGAAATTTTGGAAATTTAAGACTGAAATGCGGTAAAATAGGCCCTAAATAGACTATGGTGCCACCTTCGACGGGCACTGCCGGGGGGCACATTTGAAGGGCTTAGTGGTTGTATCTGTTACCATAGTCATGAAAGTCTGCGTATTCTGCAAAATTGATGCAGAATGAAACAAGAATTGGGAAATGAAATATTGAAGTTCTTAGCATGCTTTATATTCTCTGAAATCTCTAGACTGCCTTCAAAATGCTGAATTGCCAGGATTTTCCAGGGGTTTCGTTCCTTGTTCCCTAGCAGGGCTTTGCCCCTGTACCCCATTTGTAACCTGTGACCCCCAAACCCCAACTGATTGTTCCACTTTTTAGCTCACCTGAGCTGAAGGCTCAAGTCAACTATTGTGATCAATCGTTGTCCATCGTCCATCAGTCCGGCGTTAACTTTTCATATTTTCAACTTCTTCAGAACAGAATTTGATGAAACTTAGTATGCATGAAGTACTATGGTACCCTACAAGTGCTATTTTTTTTTTCGTCCAGATCTGTCAACATGTGACGCCACCACAGGCAAAAGTAGGTCACAGAGGGTACCCTCCTTTAACAAACTTCTTCTTCAGACCGGGGTCATACAGAAACAAACCGAATGCATAGGAATGATCTAGACAGATGTGTGAGGAAGTGTTGTTATTTTTCGTTCCGTTCTGAAATCAAATGTTTGACGTTTTTTCAACATTTTTTTGACTTAGTAATTTTAATGCAGAAAAGTGTCATGTATTTCAGTTAATTGATAAAGATGATTTCTTATGGACTATTTTGATCATAATTATGGTAAGAAATATTATTGTGAAAGAATTTTGTCAATATCTCAATTTTGGATTTTTAATGAATTTTTTTTAAAACTTTCCAAAAAAAAAAGGGGGGGGGGGGGTTGGCCATTTTTCACATTTTCAACTTCTTCGAAGTATTTTAATAAATCTTGATAGAAATAAATCACTTATGATCCTCTTCAAAGTCTGTCGTATTAGTCCAGACCTCTTCACAGGTGGTGCCACCACAGTCAAAAGTAGGTCACGAAAGAATACCCTCCTTTGACAATCTTCTTCCTTATATTTGCTGTATGCAGAGACAAAGAGATTGCATAGAAATGATCTAGAGGGATAAGTGAAGAAGTCTTGTCATTTTGGTTCACTTCCAAAATCAAATTTAGAAATTTTTTTTCGATATTCGGACTTGCTGATTTCAGTGCAGAAAAGTGTCATATTTTCCTAGTTAATTGGTATACATGAAGTACTATAGGTCCTCTATCAATTTTGTACATTTCATCCAAATTTACCAAAAGATGGTGCCATCATGAATTTTCATCCCATACTGTATTTATGAAACGAGTTGTTTGTTTAATATTCCAAGCCTTGGTGAGAGGATATAAAACACACAACGAGTTTTATAAATACCGTACGAAATGAAAATTCATTTCAGATTCTTTTTATCACATGTTCACACTCAGTTTAAAAGTGTTTATTTCATCAAACACTGGTTTGACACGATTCTTCTCCACGCTATGACGTCACCTATGTCATAAATTAATTTATGACATAGCAATATTTCACTGCATAAACAGCAAAACATGTGATAAAAGGTACCTTAAGATTGATGATTCAGTGTTTGTAATCATTTGTTAGTTGTCAAGTTTTCTAACAGTCTGTTATTTTTGCATTAAATCAAACTGTGCATCATTGAGTGATATACACATATAAGACCCACTGGACCTCTTGTTTAGAATAAACTTACTATATTTTCAGCATCTAAATGAATTCAGAAATTGTCTTAGCCGAAATGGACAACATCGCCCTGACTCTGGCCCTGGTTCTCATTCCCTAACAGGTAAGAACTTTTACTTAGTTTACAGTACAGTAGAGTTTCAGGTCAATTATTTGCTGCTTTGGCGTATTGAGTTCATTTACTTTTTTGTAAACAATAGTTTGATGTTAGATTGACAGCTCTGTCGCCAAACCAACACCCAGATGCTGAACTACAATTGAAACTCATTATGTCGAAGTTGACAGGACCAGAGCAAATAATTTGACGTATCTGGAATTGGAGATAGACATCAAATGTTTAAATAACCATTTTCGATCATTCTTATTAACATATGAATACACATGTGTTGTTACCTTTTATTCATTTGTATATTGCATATGTGTAATGCATACTTCAGCCCACTAGAATTTAACTACTAGTGTAGGGCAGCACTTCCCATTGGTTGTTTCTAAAGGAGCTTTTTGTATGCAAAAATATAGAAAAGTCGCAATCTGATTAAAACCATATCTTTATTCCGCTTCTTTATTTATCCCATTGCAGATAAAGGTCTGGCGAATCTCCGTAAGAGGTCATGTTCTGGTGAACTCTGGTTTTTAGCCAATCAGTGGATCGGCTACAAATTCCTAGGAATGAAATTAAAATCGACAGCGTGCTTGACCCACAAGGTAGATTTTGAACAGAGTTTGTTACATATTGTGTCACTATCATGTGCCTAGCCGAGTCATTGATTGGCTAAGGGAAAAAACGGTTTCGGTGACTGAAATGTCACCAGAGTTCACCAGAACATGACCCCTTACGGAGTTTCGCCAGATCTTTATCCGCAGTGGGACAAATAGAGAAGCGGAATAAAGATATGATTTTAATCAGATTGGAAAGGTCGGTGAGTTGTTTTTTAGCTCATCAGAGCCAAAGGCTCAAGTGAGCTATAGTCATAGCACCCTGTCTGTCATCCGTCCGAAACGAAAACGAAATAATTGCAAACAATCAGTGATACCAAGGGGTTGCACATCCATATTACAACCGCTCGATGTTTGTTTAAATAAACGGTTCAAATGCAGAGACGTTGGAACGAATAGATGATGAACGGCGAAAAAAACAATACACTCCTGCTTGAAACCTTAAAAGGCCAAGTGTTTGTCTAATTTCAACTTGGGTGTGCGATTCATGGGCCGAAATTCCAGAGGAAATAGTAAAGCTATCCTTCAAGAAATGCGGCATACCTATTGCTATGGATGGTTCCAAGGACGATGCGGTATACAGTGACTTAGTTGCGAATAAATCATGCGTAAACGTTACTGAATGTGTAGAATAAGACAGTGACGATGAGAGCATTAGAGATATTTATTGTGATACATGTACCAACATGGCCGAGGTGTATATATGTCTCTGGTTCCACGAACTATTAGGCCATAGTGATGATGAAGATGAGTGGTCGTATCTCCTTGCAGATGGCTCTCGTTAATAAAAAAAAAAAATATTTTCTGTTTAGCGTGTTGAAGTACTTTCTGATTATCAGTGTTTATCGGGTATTTGCTCATTTAATGGATCAATAGTTGCTAAAATTGTTCAATGCTTACATATATTGAAATATAATATGCAATAAATTCATGTTATATTCTAAAATAAGCAGTGCCAATGTAATCCAATAATCTACTCATCGTTGATCAAAGTGAAATGGCCATCAGCTATTACTGTAAATCCCACCGAGATAGTTGGTAGTTTGCATTTCTTCCACCTTTATTGCCGTGTTTATCAATTTATTAAAATTTGTACAAACTATAACACTTGAAGATAATTAGCTTACGACATACAGAAAACAGAGTTTGGGGACTGCAAAATGCCTTTGACATAAGCAGAATGTCAACTTAACTGACTTTGACTAAACCAAAGTAGAAACATAAAGATATTACAGGAAAAAATGCCTGACTTGAACTTTATTTTGAAATGAACAGAATTTAAACTTGTGAGACTTAGAAATAACGAATTTCAACTGGATTTAAATACTTACGTAAGTGATCACAGATTAGGTCTTATAATTGTAAAATATTTCCTTTTCACGTAAGCATGAAAAAGTATTCAGAATAAGCCAAAAACAGAGTACTCAAGTTGGAACGATATGGATCTTTTAGAAATAAATACAAACATCTTATAGGAAAGTTGACCTATATACACTTATGCATTAGGTACTGGCTCATTGTTTCCAGATAAAGAAATTTTACGGACTATCATTTAAATATACAAGTATTTGACTTTTCCCTCCATGTCTTGTTTTAGAAGTAGACTTAAAACCAAATATCCTTTAATGCTTGATTGTATCTATTGCAAAGATCAAATTTTCCTTGCATTGAATCAAGCAGATTCCAACACCAATGATGTAAATAATCTTAGCTTGACATAGAAGAGAAACAAGTACAAAATAAAATTCTGTTTTACCTCTGATTTTTGACTTGTATAAAACACATGTTTAAAGACACTTTTTCTTCTTAGATGCATCTCGTAAATTAGTACCTCAAAAGGAAGTAGAAAATGGTGACTCTTCTTACAGCGACTTATCTATGAAGGATATCTTAGAGAATATTCCCTCAGAGAAAACTGATGAAGAGAATGGTATGAAATGTTATCAATAGTACAACTTGAGTTTTGAAATCTTGTACTGTTCCTCAGGTACAAATCTAAGGAACACACTACATTTGTCAACTTTAAACACAACTGGGTATCTTTTTTAAGCTAACCTTAGATGAAGGCATCTGTCCGTCTGTTAACAAAATTCAAACAAATGAAATATGATGTAGCATCAAGATTGTTCAAAGTGCTCAGATTAGTAGTTTTAAAAGCAGTATCGAACCTCTTGTTTTATGATTTGCATGCCCCCCTTCGAAGGAGGGGCATATTTTTTTACTGCTGTCGGTCAGTCTGTCTGTTGGTGGGTCATTTACAGTTTCCAATCATTAACTCTGGAACCAGTAAAGATATGGAATTGATATTTGGTATACAGATACATCTCAAGGATATCTAGGTCAAGTTAAGACTCGGTTATTGTTCAATAATTTTTGTCTTGGTTATCCCTTTTGGACTCAGAAAATTTCTTATAATTAGCAGGTTCCACTCATTATATCAGGAACGGATAGAGATATTGAATTGATATTTTACATACAGATATATCTTAAGTATATCTAGGTCAAGATTAAATTTGGGTATGGTTCAATAATTTCTGTCAGAGTTACAGTGAGGTGCAGTCCTAACATAACATTATGTTCACGTCGCGTTAACGTGAAGTTTGCTTTCCTCGTGCGCTCAGGACTGCTGAGCACACGCGTCTGCGTTAACGCAGATTTCCACGTGAACTTAATTTCGAGACCGCGTGAACGCGCTTGACTGCCGTGTTAACGCGCTTGACTGCCGCGTGAACGTGCTTGACAGCCACGTTCGCTTGCTTACAACTTATAACTTGTATTAACATGTTCATATAGAAGAATTTGAAGGAAAATAGATATATTGTGTATATAAATTTTAAAACATATAAGTGAAATATTTAGAATTAAATAAAACCCTTCCGAGTTAAGGGATATTTTTCAAAACATTGAACAGAATTTCCGAACAATGACTTTAATTAAATTCTTACTTTAGGAAAATAATAATAATAATAATAATAATAATAATAATAATAATTATGAAATTAAAATCAATAAAGATAATAATAATGATGAGAACTACTATATTTATAAATAAGAAAATAGCTTTATCAAAATTAATAATAATAAATACATAAATAAGAAACAGGTGTAAATACATAAATTAGTTATAAATGAATCAACAAATAAGAAATAGATACATAAATAAATTAATTAAAAATAAATAAATGAAATTAGAAAGTAATCATGCTAGTATAAACTGACGAAGTTTTTTTTTTCATAAATACCTTATTGCATGTCTACGCGATAATTTCCTTTGCTATATTACATATGAAATCCTTAATGCAGGGTGTCATTTTAAAATTACATTTAATACACGTTTTTACGGCAATATTCGCGGTAATTTAATTAGATCCATTTTATTTTCTCCGTCCGCACTGCACTGCATAGAGATTTACAAATATAGACATGTGAACGTGCGACGGACCGAGCGCACGCGGGAATAAATCGCGTTAACGCGAATTCCCTCCCGCGTTAACGCGGGGAGCGCACGCATGTCCGGTCGAGCAGTCCTGGCACGTGTGCTAAAGCAGTCCTCGCGACTGCTTTTCGCGTTAACGTGAATGTTATGTTAGGACTGCACCCATCTGTACTCCCATTGGACTTAGGACATTTCTTAAAATTAGCAGTTCTCTTCGTTTTCTCAGGAACAGCTAGATATATTGAATTGATATTTGGTATACAGATACATTTTAAGGATATCTAGTTCAAGTTTATAAGTTATAATTTAGGTATGGTTGAATTATTTTTGTCAGAGTTATCTCCTTTGGACTTTGACAATTTCTCTAAGTATGCAGTTTCAGCTCATTGTCTTAGAAATGGATAAAGATATTGGATTGATGTTTGATATAATGCACAGTGATGAAATAATTATCGCTGATGATTGATTGTTGATCACTGAAAATATGCTGATTCAGATAATATGCTGATTCCGATTCAATTCTCAATAATAAAAAATCACCAATGTAGAAAAATTGAAAGGAGTGTCAGTGTAAAAATACATATTAACACACATTACAAATTAGTTATTACAAAAATAACCAAGGGAGGATATGCTACGTTGGCATTGGTTTTTTTTATCCCCCGCAAATGAAGTTTCTGGGGGTATATAGGAATCACCCTGTCTGTCTGTCCGTCCCGATTCGTGTCAGCTGCATAACTTTTGTACCATAGGACTAAGGATGATCAAGCCTGGTATGTGGATGCATTATGGGAAGGGGATGTGTCATGTACCAAAATTAGGTCACTGTGACCTTGACCTTGGCTTTGGACCTCTTTGATAGTAAAACCTGGGCCAATTCTTGTTCGGAGCATAACTTTTGAACCATAGCACCTAGGTTTATCAAACCTTACATGTGGATGTGTCATGGGAAGGGGATGTGTCATATACCAATACTACGTCACTGTGACCTTGACTGACCTTTGACATCTATGATAGTAAATAGCACCTAAGATTATTATACCTGTTATGGATACATCATGTGAGGGAATTGTGTTATGTACTAAAATTAGGTCACTGTGACCTCATCTTCGTAAGCCAAGGCTCCATTTTTGTTCTACTGCACAAAAGGGAGCCTTGGCTTGCGAAGATGCTGTGACCTTGATTTTGACCTTGACCTTGACCTTTGACCTCTGTGATGGTAAAACCTTGTTTATCTCAAAAATAGTTCATATCCCCACCCCTAAACTATAAATTTTCTAATTCCTCATGACAAGACAAGTTGTATAGCATAAGTTGGGGATTCCCAGGATAATCCTCCCCCTCCACATATCCTCCACATATGGATGTATCATGGGAAGGGGATGTGTCATGTACCAAAACTAGGTCACTGTGACCTTGACTTTGACCTTTGACCTCTATGATAGTAAATAGCACCTAGGATTATGATACCTGCTCTACGGATGCCTCATGGGTTGTCATAAAGGGATGAATTATTGCATGTTTCCACTTCATTGCCTTGGCGGGGGGGGGTTATTTGTCCCGTTAGGACAGCTCTAGTTTTTTTTGTTTTTTTATTGTAGATCATGGGATGAAAAAGGAGAGAAGAGTGATGTCTCCAAGAGGATTCCATTCTGAGACGAGTAAGAAGAACTTTTTTCACTTCTGTGTCAATAAACCCCAAAACAGTTGCACTCAAAAAGTCTTTTGTTTGAATATCGTTTCTGTTTTAATGGCATTGGCATCTTGTTCTTCAAAATTGCCAGATGATTTCCACATACATGACGCTTACGTCAAACAAAATTAAAATTTAGTTTCTCAGACACTGCTGCATCACTTAAGTCGACTGGGGCAATGACAGTTCTCCCTTGGACAGTAATTTGGGTTATGGTGTGTTTAATTAGACCAAATAAATTTCTTTTTTTATGATTTGAAAAGTAAATAACCGGAATTTTGACATTTGATGTTTTTATCAACAATATAATTATACATTTAATGTCATATAATTCTAAATTTTCATATTCAATTTCATATGGTAGAATAATTTGTCTTAAATTTTGTTTATTTTCTTCCAACCGTTCATTTTCACTGTTAGTTTCCCATTCTTCTTCACCTTCTACTACACAGTCTTTTACACTGACACCCCATCTGACATCACCATCCTCCCCAATCTCAACATCTCCTCTGACACCACCATCCTCCACAATGTTAACATCTTCTCTTCTGTTACCAACATCCTCCACAATGTCAACATCTCCTCTGACACCACCATCCTCCACAATGTCAACATCTCCTCTGACACCAACATCCTCCACAATGTCATCATCTTTTGCTCTGACACCACCATCCTCCACAATGTCAACATCTCCTCTGACACCACCATCTTCCACAATGTCATCATCTTTTGCTCTGACACCACCATCCTCCACAATGTTAACATCTTCTCCTCTGACACCACCATCCTCTACAATGTCAACATCTCCTCTGACACCACCATTCTCCACAATGTCAACATCTTCTCCTCTGACACAGCCATCCTCCAGAATGTCTATCTTCTCCTGTGACACCACCATCATTGCACAATGTCAACATGTTCTCCTGTGACACCACCATCCTCCAGAGTGTCAACATCTCTTCTGACACCACCATTCTCTAGAATGTCATCATCTTCTCCTCTGACACCATCATCCTCCACAGTGTCAACATCTTTTCCTCTGACACCATCATCCTCTACAATGTCTACATCTTCTCCTCTGACACAATCATTCTCCACAGTGTCAACATCTTCTCTGACACCATCATCCTCCATAGTGTCAACATCTCCTCTGACACCATCATCCTGTGCATGGCCTTTACCATCCATTACATTGACAACAACCTCCACATTGATACCATCCCCCTTCTTCAAGCCTCAAGCCAGCATAGCCTAGTGGTATCACGCTGGACACCTGATCGGGAGGCCGGGGTTTCAGTCCCGCTCTGGTCATGTCGGTGTTCTGTCTTTCGGATGAGACAGTAAAAACCGAGGCCCCATGTCATGGTATGCATGGCACGTTAAAGATCTCTCACTGCTTTGGGTGGATCCATTGCAAAGGTCAAAATTTGTGTGCCTCGCATCAGGCAGATGCCGTCACCAAATACATGAAATATTCGTGGTGTGACGTTAAACAAAAATCAATCAATCAATCAATCTTCAAGCTTCCCTGTGGACCCTTTTCCTTTGATTGTTTATCCTCTTCAGCTTTCTGTATCTTTCTTACATCCAGATTTTTATGCCCCCCGGTTCGAAAGATATATTGCTTTTGTCCTGTCTGTCTGTCTGTTTGTTTGCGTGAGGGATAGAGACCTCATATTTGACATGCGTACTCAACTAATGAAGCCCTTTCAAAGACACCAAGGTCGATGACTATTTGACCCTGACCTTCATGCTAAAAATAACTTTTTTGACTTTGGTGCCACCGACTATTCTTTATCGTTTTGCAACCATTTTCTACCTTCTTTCCAGTTCTCATTTAATGTCCTAGAGACACGACTCGTTTTCTTCGACTTCTTACTTGTTCTTGTTTTGCTTCTATCTGTAAGCTTTCTTTTTGACCCTTGAAAAGACCATTTGAAATCATTTCTGTCATACAAAAAAAGAAAAGAACCCTCCCTATCTCATTTTAATTAAAATGGAAGTGTTTGAGAATATATTATGTCAGACATTACTTACATATGTGCAATGGAAAGACAATGCTTCCCAGATCACACAATTGATGTCATTTGTATATGAAATTTTTTGTTTTTGTTTTAGCTGGCACTACAAAGATAAAAAGAGTATATCCTCTGACTGAGCCATCTCAAGTCCAGCAAGAAAAAACAACAAATGCCATAGGTAAAATAATGAACAAATAAGTGTTGTACAGAAAAAAAAAATCTGGTTCATTAGTGTTTATTTTTGACCGGATCGCAAAGCATGTCTGGTCTATAAATAGGCGAAGGTCTGTTTGGTATTTAGCTTGGTTTCTTGATACCATTAATGATATTTAAGTGAAATGTGGTGGGTTTGTAGACATTGATTAGTTCTTTCTGACTGATGTAAAATTTGGTGACCTTGATCTTAATTTCACACTTCAGTGAACACAGACTGATTTTACAGTTAGCTTGATCCTTTGCACACTATTAGTTATACATGAGTCAGAATTGGTGTGTTTGTAAACATTAATGAGTTATTCCTGACCAATACAAAATTGGTGACCTTGACATTGATTTTATGCTTCAGTGAGCACAGACTGATACTACATTTAACTTGATCTCTTGCATACTATCAATGATACTCAAGTCAAATATGGTAGGTTTGTAAACATAAATGAGTCTTTGTGACCGAGGAAAACTTTGTTGACCTTGACCTTGATTTCATGCTTCATTGATTTTGGACTTCACTTGATCTTTTGCACATCATTAGTGATACCTATGTCAAAGTTGTTGGGTTTGTAGACAAAGATGAGATTTTTTGAACTGATGTGAAATCAGGTGACTTTGACTTTGATTTTTTTAGGTTTCAGTGAACACAGATTGATTTTGCTTTAAGCTTGATTTTTTGCATACCATAAATGATACTTACATCCAACTTGGAAGGTTTGTGGATATCTTCCCAATTGTTGCCCAGGATGAGAGGATAAACCCTATTGATTTTCAAGGTTAAAGGTCAAGGTCATGGGTAAATGTGAAATTGTACAGGCTATGCTTTATAGGGGTGCAAAGATACAGTTACCTCACGATACAATACATATTATGATACAGATGGAACGACACATATGGCGATACGCCGATTGTACTGCAGAAAGAATGAGAATAAATCTAGCTTGTAACTTTTTATAATCATTTTTTATCAGCTTTATCACCAGAAAATGGTGTTTATTTGATTTCATACTTTTCTTCAAGAAAATCAAAATATAAAGCTGACCCCTGGGTCACAATGTTCCCAGCTGTAGAAAACACCCTTTCACTGAGCAGTTAAATATATGCATGCTAGTTTTGCCAAGAAGACTCGGAGAGTGTACAGGTTCCTTGAAATAAAACGTTTTTCTGGTTTTGTACGACACGTCAGAGAAACGGTGCTTATTTATACTGCTGTCTTTAATTAGACTTTTAGTCCCATTGATTGCACTTGCTTTGAAACCAAAATGCTCCCATATTTTTTTTTTTCAAAGGAGGCCAGCAGAGCCTCCAACTCTATCTTGTGCGCCACCATTTGTAATCAACATTCAGCAGACACAGAGGAGAACAGAAGGAAAATGTTTGACCAAACAAATACGGAGTGGAACGGTTCTCCTGTCCCGTCTCTCTTTCCCCATACCGTGAACCAAATTGTAGTCCTAGATATCGGGATATACCCTAAAAAGGTTTATCACCATTAATGCTTTAGTTACCATTGTTAACCACAGGCATGTTTTGCTTCAGCAATGGACTCACATTGTCTGTTGTTCTTGTCCATCAAGGTATTATTTACTAAATAGTGAGGAACTATGATTGAGGGGAAGGGGGCATATATGTTTTACAAATATTTCTTGTTATATTTTAAGTTGACAAAACTTCGGACTGGCTGTTTGTCCCTCTGTGTATCTGTAGACATTTTTATGTCTGGTAGTTGAAGATTTGGAGGCATCTATTTTCAGGCCTCTCTGTTCGTCTTTCTCTTCCAAAATCCTTTAAACTCCCACAGCTTTCTGGAAACCTCTTTAAATTAGAGACACATGCTTGGACAAGATTTTTGCAGAGGAGCTTTTAATGATTATGGTTTTTGCTTTGCATTCTGGTCATACACTCTTTGACCGTTTCTTGTTTTGTAAAAATCTCAGTACTTAAGGTATGCAATCACTAGTGTTGTGAATCGGTGAGAAAACAATAATCAATTAATTGAAAATACTTTTCGTTTGATTAATCGATTTTAATCGATGATTTTGTATTCTACTGCAAAGTGCCTCTTAACACAGACAGCCATTAATAAAATAGTAGTAAGAAAGATTTCGGGGCCAACGCTGTCATGAGTACTGCCACAAGTCTTTCGTACCTCCGCCATATTGCATTTAATAAACACCAGATGCAGTTTCGTACAAAACCATATCGTTCTTCCCAACTTTTTTTCAAAGTTTTATTATTACGATCATAATCGATTTTTCAAATTGTAATCGACTAATCGATTTTTGAAGGGTTTAGTGACGATGTCGGCAACAATCGCGATAATCGGAACAACACTAGCAATCACTTGTGCATCGTGGCAAATAAAGATAGATTTTGGGCATATTGTTTTGGACAAGTCTTTCTATTTATATGTCTGTCTGTCTTTCTGTCTGTTGTCAACTTTCTCCTTCCCTATAACTTTTGAACCATATAAGATAGAGGCTTCATATTTGGCATGCAAACTTCACTAAAAATGTCCTTTCAAACTGCACAAAGGTCATTGACCTTAATGTTGACCTTTAACCTGCATTTCAAAATCTTTTTTGAAATGTTTTCATAAAAGACTGCAGTGATAAAAGACATAAGAAATATCTCTTTGCAAATATTGTTTTGTTTTCCAAAGATATTTCAAAGATCTACCTCTGAATCAGAATTTTTATGATTTTACAGTTGCAAATTCAATTTCTGAATTAAAAAAAATCATTGAAGCATTTAGCAACTTGAAACTTCAGTGTTTTCCACAACACAACGTTGTTCTGTCTTTCAGATTAGAACTTAAAAGCCAAGGTCCTGTGTCATGTTAGGTGTGGTGCGGAAAAGATCCCTACTAAGATAGAGTAGTCATGGTGTGACGCAAAAAAAAAAAAAAAAATCAATACTTTTTATTTCTATAAATGATACGAATTGCCAGATAATGTAGCTAGTTTATAATTCATGAAACTGATGACATATAAATCTTTCAATATTTGTTTTTTATTTCCTAGGCAATACACAGAGGGAGAGAGGAAATACTTTGAATGTCGGATCTCATGCCCCTAAGGAAAAGGCAGAAAATGCTAAAGGTAAAATTTAATATAAACAAAAAAAGTTTCAAGACAATATACATACTTTAATTTTTCAATTATATTTGCTCTTACCATCCAGTATAAAGTGTTCCCATACAGCCCTGTTTTCCTCAAATTAGCTAGAGTTATCTCCCTCAATGGAGTACAACTCTCGGACTTTATCCATCAGTGCTCATATAAAACTGCTTGATTTAACTTAATTTTATGAAATAATCGTATTGTATATCTAAATGTTTTACAGAAAATTTTCAACTGAATGAATATATTTACTGATTAATTAGAACTGAATTCCCGAAATCTACCCTGATAAATAGTTAATTTCTCAGAAATTTAATTAAGTTTACATGGTAGAGATGGAAAAAGTCTGAGAGTTGTACTCCAACATGGCCGCTAATTCTAGTAGTGTGACATCACATGGGCAAACTCTGTAGCAGGGTATAAACCCTACTGAATTTTTTTATGAGCCATTTTGGCTTGTAAATTTAAAAATTCAAGGGCCTACATCAATTTCCATGAGGCCACAATAAAAAAGAAGCAAATTGAAAAATGTTTAAAAGAAATTAATAGCTTATTTAATTCAATTCAGTATTTAGAATTTTCATTCAAAATCCAAATAACAAAATTAATCATATTTCTAATATACTTTTTGAAATAATCATCTCCTTTAGTAGGAGATGCTACTCTTTTAAGAAATCTTTTCCCATCTGAGCGAAGCCTGTCAATACATTTTGTTGTTTTTACCAAAGATTACAGTTTCTCCCTTCTTTCATGTACCATGCACAAATTCCAAAGAAAAAATTAGTGTTGACATCTTCCTTAATTTATTTACCAGTGTTGTGATGCCATTTAAATTTGCCTTCTGGTAGAAAAGTGTTTGAAGAAATTATAAAATTCATATTAAAGCTTTTTGGTGCATTCCTGAGTGTATCATGAGGTTGAAATGTTGTTGCATGATTACACTACTGCAAGACCTGAGAGTGAGGTCATAGGGGTCAAGATATGTATTTGTAGATATTTTGAATTTGGCGTATGCAATTTTTTCTGTAGAAGAAGAAATGACAGCTCTTATGAAATAAAACAATATATACAAATTTCAGGAAAAAAAATAAGCAGTGGCATTTTTCAATGAATTTTTAATTTACAAAGGAAACAATTAATTGACATAAAATGTTTTTATTTACGAAAATTGGAAGGACAAGTAAAGCACCATATCTATCTAAAACAGAAAAGGCTATATTCACTTCAATATATTTCATTCGCTACGTTGGCGAGGAAAAACGCGTTTGGTCACCCATAGGAAGATTTATTTGTCATGAGCGAGCGTTAAGTTTATTCTCTGCGGCATAGAAAAATTCATTTCATTATTGTTTTTTTCTTTAGGACAGCAACAGCAAAAGATTGGCATTCCCCATGATCTCGAGAAATTGTAAGTATGACTAAAAAAGAGTGTCTGTCTGGTTGGAATTTTATGTATTTTTCCTTTAAATATTAAGCCAAATAAAATCACAATTTAGTTTCACAAGCACCACAATATCATAAAACTTGATGCTGATTACTAAATTTTTATATATGATTTTACAGGATTTTCTGTGTGCATTTTTTTCTGCATTTTCAGATTTATTTTTTTATGCCCTACCTTTGAAAATGGTCATACTTTCGTCATTATTTAGTTTCCATGCACTATCTGTGCAACTGGCACACATATTGAATTGAAATTTGGTATACTACTACATTATGATATAATGATTAGGATTCAGTTGAATAATTTCTGACGAAGTTATGCCCTTTGACCTTAAAATTTCCAGTTATTAACAATTTTTCTGCTCTGTTTCTGCAGTAAATGAACATGTTGATGTGACATTTAGTATTTAGATACATCACGAGAATGTCTTGGGCCAGTTTTAATTTGGTGACGATGGAATAATTTTTTTGGTCAAATAAAATGAAAATTTAATTTCTCAGACACTGTCCCATCACTAAAATTACTGTCACATATTAAATTTTATGGATGGTTTTCCTGAGTTCCTGTGTCTGTTTTTACCGCGTTTTTAGCTCACCTGAGCCAAAGGCTCAAGTGAGCTATAGTCATAGTGCGCCATCCGTCTTCGTCGTTCACTTTTTCACATTTTCGACTTCTTCTCTGGAACTACATTGCGGATTTGGATCAAACTTTGTATAAATGATGTACTCAAGGTCCCCTTCTAGAATTGTGTTCGGGATCCAGATTCCCTCAGGGGTGGATCCAGGGCGGGCCAAAAGTGCCTAAAACGGTACCCCTCTTCAAACATCTTCTCCTCCAGAACCAGTACATAAATGGGGAAACTAATTGCATTTCAATAATCTATAAAGATTGGTTGTCAAAAATTGTGTTCGGGGTTAAGATCCGTCAAACAGAATTTTACATTTTTTTGACGTGTTTCTGGACTTAGTAATTTCAATACAGAAAAGTGTCATGTGTTTCAGTTAATAGATATTGATGATTTCTTAATGACTATTTTTATCATAATTGTGGTAAGGAATATTATTGTGAAAGAATTTCGTCGATATCTCAATTTTTGGATTTTTTATGATTTTTTTAAGACTTCCAAAAATAATGGGGGGGGGGGGGGGGGGGGGGGGGGTTGGCCATTTCTCACATTTTCATCTTTTTCTGCAAAAGTGTTCAAAGGATTTTAATAAAACTTGGTAGAAAGTAATCACTTATGATCCTCTTCAAATTCTGTTGTTTTTGTCCAGACCTCTTCACAGGTAGCGCCACCATAGTCAAAAGTAGGTCACAAAAGAGTACTCTCCTTTGACAATATTCTTCCTCATATGGGCTGTATACAGAGACAAACGGCATGCATAGAAATGATCTAGAGAGATGAGTTAAGACGTATTGTCATTTTGGTTCCCTCTAAAATCAAAGTTTAGAAGTTTTTTTCGACATTTGTTTGGACTTGTTGATTTCAATGCAGAAAAGTGTCATATTTCCTAGTTAATTGATAATGATGATTTCTTATGGACTATTGTGATCATTATTATGGTAAAGAATGTTACTTTGAAAGAATTTTGTCAATATCTCAATTTTTGGATTTTCTATGAATTTTTTAAGACTTCCAAATGAGGGTGTATAGGAACAATTCTTCACATTTTTAACTTCTACTGTTATACCACATGAAAGATTTTAATGAAACATGGAATACTTGAAGTACTCTAGGTCCTCTATCAATTTTGTAAATTTCACCCAAAGTGGTTAACAGATAATGCCACCATTTCTAAAAACTAGGTCTCACAATGGTAATTAGAATATGGACAGTAGCGGTTCAAATCCAGCTGTGGTCAAATTTTTTTTTTTCATTTCTTTACAAATCTAAATAAGTATTTAGATGTTTCTCAACACTCAACATATGAAATTAGGCAATTTTAAGTTAGATCTGGACAATATTTGAAACAATTGTTGTCCATGACCCAGACTTGAAATCAGTCAACAAAAGGCTCCACCTAAAGAAAATGACTAACATGTTGCCCTGAATCAGATCTTGCAGAGACAAAGCAATAGCTTAATATCAAAATCACCAGAATGGATGTGCAAAAAAGTGTTGTTTTTTATTCTGGTGTGAAATAAAATTTGACATATTTTCAAACATTTGTGCTGACTTACCGGTAGTCACAGTAATGCAAAAATAAATGAATCCTTCCTTCCTGCATGACTAGGTACTCAGGTGAGCGATATAGGCCCACTTGGGCCTCTTGTTTGGATTGAATTTTTCTTTAAAACCTTCAACTGACATCAATGTTCAAGTGTGTCAAAGGAGGCCAAAAATAAACATGATCTCCATACAGATCATGTCTTCGGCCATAAGAAATCTCCTGTGGACAATAAGCAGGGGTTCTAAGGGATATGGTCTAAATCAACTTTACCTTAGCATTGTTAATGGGTGATTCGATTGTGGGAACTGATATTTTCCCGATCAATATAAAATGTACATTACAGAATGATTTAAAAAAGAAAAAAATGAAACATTTCTCACTCCTCATTTCTAGAGATTCTTATTTTTTGCGTACCGTATACCTTGAATGGTCAATCTATCAATTTCTAATGAAAATCATTGTATTTGTTAGAACTCTAGACATTGATATAGCCAGCGAAAGCCATTCAGATGGTATTACACAAGCAAGTGGCATCATTGTAGAGAACCAAGCTGTGTATCAGTGGCATCCATATCAGGATTTTGAATGCGTCACCCCATATGATGGCGGATTGGTACCATTGGACAACCATGCGGGTAAGTAATCACCGACACACCATTACTTCTACTTTGTTGTTGCAGCTCTGATATTTATTATTATCTAATAATTTTTATTTTTTTAGGCTCATCATAGATGGTACTTATTGTGGTGTGGGGATGTGTGTTTGTCTTTCTGTCTGTCTGCTGTGGGACAGAACTTTTATAAATGTCAGTGGTTTTTCATGAAACTTATACTGAATGCTTAAATAACATTGAGGAAGAGCCCTTTCAATTTTGAAAAAAATCCACCTTGTCATTACAGAGTTATGGGACTTCAATTTTTTTTTTATGGATAGAATATAGCAGTGTTTATGGGACGTGATAACTTGAGTAAACCTTGGTGTATTTTCCTAAAACATACTGAATGCTTAAATAATGTAGAGAAAAAGCCCTATGGATTTTGAAAATTATCTGCCTTGTCGTTACGGAGTTAATGGACTTTTATTGGAGATACAGATCTGGAACTTGCTGATATTATAGGAAATTTATTTATTTGTTGAGGCATATAAGTCAAAAGTTGGCCATCAACTGAATATAGTGTTTAATGACTGTTGATCGAACTTGGGTGGATTTTTACCATCAAAAGAATTCAATCCCTTCACTATTTATACATACAAAAAATTGATTCCGGGTTCAAGTGACCTGTGTCCGACTCTTTCAAATTTAAGTTGGTACTTGAGTTATGTATGAACATTGATAAAATATTACAGGTTTTTACTTTTTCTGTACTCTTACATTTTTGACATAGAAGAAAAAAAGGGGGGGGGGAAAGAGGGGGTTAAATTCTTCTCTTGGTCATAACTTCTTACTGCTTTAATAATATTTCACAGTGTTGTTGCCTAGGGCCAAAGCATGTGATATCTGTAGGTTCGGAAAAATAGGCAAAGGGAGGTGTTCCATACTTTTCAATTTCATCTCTTCAAACTAAGCGACAGATGTATCATGCCACACTAGGTGTTGCTCTTGTATCATATCATGTAAAGGGATAAGAAGTGATTAGAAAGTTTTATGTTTGTTAGGATGACTTGAGACTTGTATTAAATGTTGTAGAAAGAAAAATGGTTCATATCTTTTCTCATAAAAATTGTATGATTATAATCAAATTTCTTCTGTGTTGCATGCTTTGAAACACTTAAGGATCATTCCTATTAAGTCGTTATTCACATTTTACATGTGTTTTGAAAGAGACACATTTTACAAATTGTTATATGAATTATACCTATTGTAGAATTACACCTGTTTTTCTCCAAACTTTACGGGTTTAAGGTCAAGATTATGTGCTACGGATTGTTAATAGAACTTTAAAACTTAACTGAAGTACGAACTGAACCATTAAAGATAGGAACACCAAGCTTAGTGCACATAATTGTTTTGACAGGCAGATGGCACTATTTGTTTTTCAAGTTGGAAGGTCAACGTCATATGCTTAATATTGTTGTTACATACAAATTCTCTTGACAAAAGTTTTATACCTGTTGCTCTTCAAAGTGGAAGGTCAAGGTCCCATGCTATTGTTATAAAGAACTGCATCCTTGAGGTTTTGAAATTACTTAGCTTAAGGCATTTTATTTTGAATTCAATGACCAAAATATCCTAATGGATAATGTTATTTCAATACAAATAACAGAAACAAGAACTGAAGAACAAAAACTGGATGAGGTGCCCTCTTCAGCAGATTCTGATGAGACAAATATAAAAGCTGTCATTGAAGAAAGTGAGCCAAAGATAGAGGCAAGCATCCAAAGTCAAGAGCAGAAGGAGGAACATGAGGAGATGATGTCTTCAGAAACACCTGCAATGACTGATAAAGAGGCTGTTGCTGAAGCAAATGAGCCAGAGTTAGAGGCAAGCATTGAAAGTCAAGAGCAGAATGAGGAACATGATGAGATGATGTCTTCAGAAACACCTGCAATGACTGATAAAGAGGCTGTTGCTGAAGCAAATGAGCCAGAGTTAGAGGCAAGCATTGAAAGCCAAGAGCAGAAGGAGGAACATGATGAGATGATGTCTGCAGAAACACCTGCAGTAACTGATAAAGAGGCTGTTGCTGAAGCAAATGAGCCAGAGTTAGAGGCAAGCATTGAAAGCCAAGAGCAGAATGAGGAACATGATGAGATGATGTCTTCAGAAACACCTGCAGAGACTGATAAAGAGGCTGTTGCTAAAGCAAATGAGCCAGAGTTAGAGGCAAGCATTGAAAGTCAAGAGCAGAAGGAGGAACATGATGAGATGATGTCTTCAGAAACACCTGCATTGACTGATAAAGAGGCTGTTGCTGAAACAAATGAGCCAGAGTTAGAGGCAAGCATTGAAAGTCAAGAGCAGAAGGAGGAACATGATGAGATGATGTCTCCAGTAATACCAGCAGTGACTGATAAAGAGGCTGTTGCTGAAACAAATGAGCCAGAGTTAGAGGCAAGCATTGAAAGTCAAGAGCAGAAGGAGGAACATGATGAGATGATGTCTTCAGAAACACCTGCAGAGACAAATAATCAGGCTGTTGTTGATGTAAGTATATATAATGTAAAATTACATATATTTACACCTTTATAAATTTTACTCACTTTCAAAGACAGCCTTCATAGTCCCATGCGTCAGTGCAGCAGAGGACAAAAAAAGAAATACTCATTAAGAATCAGAAAACTCCTCACTGCTTTGGAGGTCCACTGCAAAGTATTAATATCTGTCCAATGCTTCAAGTAGATTTTACCACCATGTTAGTGAAATATTAACCTGGTATGGCTCAGTGGATGGGGTTCTCAGCTCTTGACAAAAAGGTCCTGTGCTCCACTACCACAGTGGGCACACTGTTGTCCTGTCTTTTGGATGAGACAGTGAAAATGAGGTCTTGTGTCAAGATAGGTGTGGCGTGAAAAAGATCAATCACTGCTGTGAGTGTGCCATTGAAAAGGTGTTAATTTCATAAATGCTCATAATAAGCAGAGTTCATTCTCCTCTTGATTTTGACTTCAATCGCTTTTGTTGATTGAACAAATTTTTGAAAGTGCAATTAAAACCATTGTCTGTTATTGAAATTTATTTTCATGAGAGGTAAAATGTATATTAAATCACTTGTAAATATCCATGATATAACTTTTTTCATATTTCAAAATCAATTATGTCATATCTTAATTTAATAAAATTAATGTTTATTGACCATCCACCCTTCATACAACTCCTACAAACTGACCATCCACCCTCCATACAACTCCTACAAACTGACCATCCACCCTCCATACAACTCCTGCAAACTGACCAACCTCACTCCATACAACTGCAAACTGACCATCCACCCTCCATACAACTCCTACAAACTGACCATCCACCCTCTATACAACTCCTGCAAACTGACCATCCACCCTCCACACAACTCCTACAAAATGACTATCCATCCTCCATACAACTCCTACAAACTGACTATCCACCCTCCATACAACTCCTACAAACTGACCATCCACACTCCATACAACTCCTACAAACTGACCATCCACCCTCTATACAACTACAAACTGACCATCCACCCTCCATACAACTCCTGCAAACTGACCATCCACCCTCCATACATTTCCTACAGACTGACCATCCACCCTCCATACAACTCCTACAAACTGACCCTCCACTTTCCCATACACCTTTCAAAAATAGACCATCCAACATTCCAATACAACATTGCATTGTTGATTGACCAACCCAGATACAACTCGTACAAATTGACCATCCGTCCTCACATGCAGCTGCTACAAATTAACCATCCATCCTTCTGTACAACTGATACAAATTGGCCATCCAGCTCCCACACAGCTTCTTTGAATTGACCATCCACCCTCTGATACTACTCCTACAAATTGACCATCCTTCCTCCCATACATGTCATACAAATTGACCATCCATCCTCCCATACACGTCATACAAATTGACCATGCACTCTCCCATACATGTGATACAAATTGACCATTCACCCTCCCATGCATGTCATACAAATTGACCATCCACCCTCCCATACAACTACAAATTAATCATCCATCCTTTCATACAAATCCTACAAAGTATGTCATTGCATTGTTGATGCCACATCATTTCATTCTTCTGTTAAAAAGTTTGCAATCATATGACTTAATTCGCAGGATTTTTACAGAACTGTCATCTGAGACTTCGTTTTAGTTAATATTGAAGTGTTGTGATTTATTTTTCCAGAGTGAGCAGAATTGGCTGATGAAGTTTTGGTTTGATGGCAGTATACGAAAGAGACCACTTAGATCTGAAGGAAAAAAGTGCACTGGAGCTATTAGAATGGGAAGGTAAATTCTCTGAATTCATAATTTTTATGCCCATATTGATAGATGGGGGGGGGGGGGCATAATATTTTTTATCTGTCTGTTTGTTTGTCTGTGTGTTTGTTTGTCTGTTGTCAACTTTAACCTTGGCTATAACTTTTGAACAGTGAGGGATAGAGACGTCATATTTCACATTCGTACTCAACTAATAAAGCCCTTCTAGATGACACCAAGGTTGATGACCTTTTGACCTTGACAATGACCTTCATGTTAAAAATAACGTTTTGGACTTTGTTGCTGCCAGGGGCGTTAGTGTTTCACAGACACAGCTTGTTAATGAAAGATTTGAGAGTTAACCATAATAGTAATGAAACGTTTATAGCTTTTGAATTTCAGTTAAAGGAGCTTTCATCAAATAGGTGGTTTATATAAAGAAACTTTAAAGTCTTTAAGTTTAGTAGATTTAAATTATCGGTAAAAGGTATTTTGTCTCATTTTCCTTATTTTGGTACCTAATAAATTGTCATGAAGGGAGATGCCTATGTCACCTTTTGCCTTTTCAACTGATATAAAATACCTTCTAATTTCAGAGAAATACCGCCAGACTCCAATATATTCAAGTATCTTTATTTGCTGTGGTACATTTCTGTATATTTGGAAACCTTGTGTGAACGGAGGAGAATTGAGGACAAGGTGAATTTGGTAAATAGAAGTGTTGTAAAGAAGCTAAAAGCAATTTATTCTCTACATGTAATGTAAATCTTTTAATTTATTGGAACAGGACTGTCCAATACAGTGGAATTTTATTCCCCTTCTGGCATACCTAGAGGATTTTCAATTTCCTTTTGGTAATTGTGTATGTCTGTATTTCTGCTGTCTGTCAGTCTGACATCAGATCATTTTCTTGACTTTTTGATGTTAGAATACAACAATTGAAATAAAGCTGGTGTGTGACTTTTTTAGGGAAAATTAAAGATGAAGTTGTGCCCCAAATACTTGTATTTATTTTCGACAAAGTTGAAGTTGTGCAACAAGCATGAGTCATGTTTACCTATAGCAATTGGAACATATCATAATACAGAGTTATCTACCCATTTCAGGAGTTCAGACATAGTCTTTGGAAATTTTGGGAAATGGCGCTTTCGCACAGATGCTTTGATTACACAAAGGTTATGATGCCAGATACTTGCAAAAAGGGGAATAACTCTGTATCTCCATTATCATAAATACCCTAAGGATGCTTGCTCTTACATGTATTTACAACAGTTGACATATAATTACCCCTACCTAACAGTGTTGTAGGAGGGATATACTAGTGGTAACAGTACCATTTGTTTGTCGGTGTGTCTGTACATGTGTGTTTGGGATTAAAAGGTCAATGGTTATGGGTCACTATAAGTCATCATAGAATAGCCTTGTAAACACTATAGAAGTCACAGTTGTAGCCCTATTGGGTACATACTTCACATCTAGCTTAAATATAAGGAGAGAAAGATTTCTATCAATTTCAGGGTTAAAAGGTCAAAGATTATAGGTCACTAGAGGTCATCATCGAAAAGCCTTGTAAACACAGTAGAAGCCACAGTTTTAGCCCTATTGGGTTCATACGTTGCATATATCTTTTTTAAAAGTATAATGAGAGGAAGATTCCTATTGTTTTTGGGTCAAATGGTCAAAGGTTAAGGTCAATTTAGTACTATAGATTTTTTTTTGCCATGCGACTGGATGCCATGCTTGTTTTTTTAAAGCTCTCATAGTCAAAGACTTGTTGAGTCAATGCCAAACCAGTCACTTGTCATCCATCCAACTGTATGTAATGCATTTTCTTGTTACGGTTTTTCCGTCTGAATTATAACTTGTAATGATAAGGGATCACAAGACAAAAGGGATGCTTTACCTTGAATTTTGTTCACTGATATTTTCAGGAGATGCTAAGATATAGGCAGCCTCATGATATGGTGTACCATCAGTCACCTACTTGTCAGTACAGTGGGCTCCCAATCTTTCTACTAGTCGTCAACTATGGGTATGTATTAGATTGATTGATTAATTGATTGATTATTGTTTTACATCACTCCACGATTATTTCACGTACATATGGTGATGGCATCTGCCTAATGCAAATTTAGACATTTGCAACGGACCTACCTGAAGCAGTGAGGGATCTTTTTACTGCCACGTCTACCGTGACATGGGACCTCGGTTTTTATTGTCTCATCTGAAAGACAGAACACCGGTGTGCCAAGGGCGGGGGTCGAACCCTGGACCTCTTGATCATGAGCCGAGCACCTTATCCACTAGGCCACATCGGCTTGGTACATGTATGTATTGGCAGTTAATACAGGTTTATGGTGGATGCTAAGAGAGATTATAGACAAATGACTGAAAATATTTTTCAATTATTTATGAAAATGCTTGACTGTACATGTCAATTTCCCTAAGTTAGAGTAAATTTTGCACAGTTGGAGTGTCTTCTGTTAATTCTTGTAATAATTCTTGATTCAGTGATTGAGGGGTTTTTTTAATATTGAACTTTAATCAAATTAGCAATGTAATTATTTCACTTTCAGGTATTAATTCTGGATGCTCTTTGGAGTAATGTTTATAACGGCTGGTGCAGTATTTAATACAGATATTAACTGAATTCTAGGGTAACTGTAAATTGTTGTAGATTTGTTTTGTTAAATTAGGTTATTTTTATAGAGATAAGTAAAAGATCTCTAGAGCGTGTGTTGCTCTATTGTATAAACTTCACCAACAGTAAATATTTGTTGTTGTCTTTGAACTTCCTCATCATGTTGAATTCCTCTTTGTGTGATGTGTTTCTTAGAGGAAACTATTTTGACTAGGTTGTCTTTGTTGATACTTATCATTTTCTTTTAAATGCTGTTTAGATTTTTATCTTATTATGCAGTATGTTTTTAATTTCAAAAATTTATATTGTAAAATCAAGTTCTTTTTATCTCATCTGAAGTATCTGTTGTCAGATACTCATACTTTTAATTTTTTTTTTTGAGAATCCTAAAGGGATTTTCATGATATTTCATTTTTAATATGCAAAGAATACATAGACCTTTGGGGCTTTCTGAGGTCGAAAGTTTTAAAATACAATTATGCACGTAATACGTTTTTAAGATTTAAAATATCCTTTTTTCCACGAGATCTCCTTGCTCAGTGTTGCAGTGTAGCCAATAAAAATGTACATTAAGGTTCATTTAGACTACTTCTTTTTATGATTCATTTATTGTTTATATCAATGTATTTCAATGTTATCGTATTAAGTTACAATACATGTAGTGGGTGCTGGTGTAAGTTGTAGTGCTGTTTTTTTATACTCATGCTTTAGTCTTAGATTTATCTTATCTCATAATAGTAGCTTTCATGTAATTTATTTTAGCACGGTTTACTTATGTTGATGTCTCCTTACATATTTTTGATAACAACGTATTATTCTATAATGATTTAGTGTGCAAAAACATTTTTATGACCTCTCTCCTTGAGAAACCTTTGATCCTTGTTCTCTCTAATGAGAATCTTTCATTTTTCATTTCTTTCCATGCACTCCAGTCTTAAAGGAACTGAAAAGGTCAATGTCAATAGTTTGTCATGCAAAATATGTAAGCAGTGGGTAAAACAAAGCTTGAAAGCACACTAAAAATTGTGATTGGGTGTTTGTTGTATGAAGTACATGTTATGTGAGACGATACAATGTGACACATTGCAACATAGGACGTCACCATAGAAGGTACTTCATGGAAAAGACCCTATGCTATCTGATTTTTCTGGGGAGATCAATAATATTGATCCAAATTATTACTACTTATAGATATACCTAAATATTCTTCAAACAGTGAAATATATTATGTAAAGGTCAACATAAGCATATACTTGTACATACATTTATCTTATACAGTAAATAAGTGTATTGACAAAAATACAGAGAAATTGTATGTCATTCATAAACGTAAATTTAATGTATTTCTTAATTTAAAAGCATATTTCAAGAATTTTCCAATATAACATAGGACTTTGATATTATCTGAGCTGAGTAACTTAACTCAAATAAGGACAGGCGGTATTCTATGATAATAAGGTTTCAACAATTTAGTTCTTGGATCGAAAATATCAGGACATTTCAGAAAAAGTGAAACTCGTCGTCAGTGTCAGATTTACATATAGTACATATTCGACTTCCTGTCGCAATATTTTCATATCTGCCAGTTTCAAGATTTATACAATGTGAAGAAAGACATATTCTGCAAATAAGTGCCTTATTTTGAGTATAGATATATGCTTTGACCAGTAATACTTCAACACGACATTGTCAACAAAGTTCCAATGTATTATTGCTTATTAATAAAATACTTATCATTTTACATTTCATTATTTCAATTCATATGTAGTATGGTTATCCACGAAGTGTGGTCATATTAAATGATTTGCAGTGTTATCAAACTGTCACATTTCAAACATCAATTTAAAATAAACTTTAACTACACAAGATGGAATCAATTTCGTAGACAAATGGTATGAGAAACACCTATGAACGATTTTTCTGTGAAAATTGTTCGACATACACTAACCATACACCAGCGCAAACTGTTCGACGTTTGCATTGGTCACTGCATGTACCACTACCAGTTAGGATTATCATATTTATATTTATAACAAAGGGAAATAACTCCCTTAAAGGCATACAAATTGCAGAGTCCCAAATTTTACAGTCGCACACATCAAAACCATCTGCATTTTGTTATAACAATCAACCGTAACAAAAAGTGATTTCGTTGATTTAAAAAAAGAGGCCTATTATGGGTTGAATTCCTTGTTCATTGTTTGGGGAGAAAACAAAACCAAACATTAAAAAAAAAATGACGGTCATTGTAGGTCGAACAGTGTGGACTTCTCATCTTTAAATTTCGGAGTCGGTGAATGTCCACCGTATCGTGATTACCTAAGCCAGTGCGGCCTAGTGCTCGCGATCGAGAGGTCCCGGGTTCGACTCCCGCCCCCCGCACACTGGTGTTCTGTCTTTCAGATGAGACAGTAAAAACCGCCGTCCCATGTCATAGTAGGCGTAGCACGTGAATGATCCCTCACTGCTTCGGGTGGGTCCTTTGCAAAGGTCTAAATTTGTATGCAATGCATCAGGCAGATGTCACCATATACGTAAAATAACCGTAGAATGACGTACGACGATACTCGATCAATACCGTGATTACCAATATTATATAGCATTGGTATCCTGTGGTATTCTGCCGCTCGCATATGTTTTATTTGTTTCTTTTTGCTTAGGTTTTTCTGAACATCTTACTTGCTTATTGCGCACATCACCCAAGATTTTTTCAGCCCATCAGGCTATATCGTCGTATGGAACTCTTTCTGAATCCCCCTTATCTTTGATATTAAGTCAGCAGGGGTTCCATGGTCCGCTCTGACAGTGCTTTAACTGCGTATTTTACCAGATAGTTATAAAGTGTAAACGTAAGATAGAAAAAAAAAATCTGACGGGATTTTTTTTATCTATTCGCCACTACTAAGACATCAAAACCTCAATTCATAAATTCATATTATTGATGATGGATTCTGACATTTGGAAACTCATATAAGTGAAGTACTCAATACAACGTACAGCAACTGAATATACAGTAATCGTTCGGAAATTGCTCCATTCATTATGAACTTCAATTTACCCTCTGCAACTGTCAAGTGGATGTTAAAATAAAGCATAAAGTGACGCAATGGACCTCGGCGCCATAAATGCAGTCCTAATGTTAAGCGAGGCAATAAAACGTAAAACTGACGTAAAGAACAATGAAACGTTCTTATGGCGTCATTAGGTCAACGTCGTTTCTAACTCATACTACATAAGCGCCGCTTAACGGATGACAACCGATGCTTTTATAAATGGAATTGACACCCGCACCGACCATGTTCTTGATTCTTTCATGGTGTACATTGTATGATGTAAAGGTCCCCTTTAAGTTAATGCATTCTGAACTATATATATATATATATATATATATATATATATATAATCATCATTTAAAATCAAAGAATGATTGTGGTGTAATGCTGTTATATTTTTATTTAATACATTTTTAAAGATAAAGTTTCAGATTGCCTCGTTAATTCATATATACTTAATGAGATTTTAAAAGTGTAATTAGCTATCACACTCAAAATAGTTTACAGTATGGACGATGTATACTCTCAGGTATCAAAAACCGATGTTAACAAAATTATAACACACGTATGAATCCATTGATAAATCAGAGTAACTACATGTCCTTGCAAAAGCCGGCGAGACTTTGCTCAAGACTTCACCAAGATAAATGTTCCCAACATATAATGACACAAATAAGTCACAGTATGAAGGAAATATACATCCGTATAGGGCCGTTGGAATCTTTTCAAAAGTGAGTTGGGGCGGGGAATGGGGTTGAACTTGAATTTGGTCTCGTTTCGGAAGGTGATGAAATCTGTCCATGATAGGCCCAAAAAGTGGGGGAGGAGAACTCCATTTTTGAGTCGGCGCTCTCATAGAGCGCTACACTCAATGGCATCGCTTTTCAAATTCTCGCTTTTCAGGGGTTATAACTTTCACTACCGATATAGAACTTACTACGCCGCTGAAAAATGAAGTGCCGAAAAATTACTGATGTTGTCTTAAAGATTCTTGATCAGCACAATGTACCTTTAGCTCAGTTAATTTAAGCTAAACATAAACTAGTTTCAATAACTCGAAAAAGGAGTTGCAATAATGCTTTCAAATTTCGCGTAATAATATGTAGTTGTGACTACTTTACGATGTGTTTACCACCGACACCGTCGGATGTACTCGATTGTGTAATTCTCCGGACAAAGCATTTGTCTTGATCTTGTATCGCTTGTTTTTATAGAGATATTTCAATTAAAGTTTTCTCCAACATGTTCTGGAACTTTAGTTCTTTTTCACATATATGACAAATTTAAAGATCGATCTTCCCGCATTTCCTCTGATAATGAAAATGCATGATAAATATTTAGGTAAATGTTGTATGTTTCTAAATATAAATGATGTTAAAACATTATGAGAATCGTGAATAAGATAGTTATTTAATGTCCTACTTGAAGGAATGTCGTTCCTTGGCTCAGCTTCGACTCGTGACAACAATGCAGTAAAACTTGTTGCCATGAAGTTGTCGATTGCACCTTCGTTTCGGATACAAGCAATTGCAAACTCTTTGCCGTAAGATAGTATGAAGAGAGCAAATTTTATTAGCATTTTGTACATAGGTATAATGACGATGTAGTTGCCCCCCCCCCCCCCCCCCCCCCCCCATTTTCCTGAAATCCTGCCAGTGAATCCGCCACTAAAATGGTAAAATGATTACATACTTAAAATCAGCAAAGCCGACTCTCAGGACTTTTGAGTCCTTTGATTGTATTTTATTATTTCCGATCGAGGAGTTTATTATAATACTAGACACGAGTTTATTTTACTAACACAACCATTTACTGATGTTATCTACGAGAGGCAACTCCTGCATTACTATTACTTTAGCATTAGTGTTATGTATGCGATAGTTATAGAACCTGCATTTAATTTAAGGTTTTGAAAACCATTCTACACAACATGTTTTCATTATTAAATCAATAATCATATCGGCGCGTTTTTGGAATCGAATTCGGATCTCCTGCATTACAAACCAACTACTCCTTATCTCCAGAAATTCCAAGAGACAGAATTGTTACTAGCAGAGTATACTATAAATTCATCTTAAAATTTTTGCTTTCATGGAGAGAATTGTAAATATACTTGAATCACAGTCATTTGTGAGGAATCAGGCAAGACAAACCAATAAGATTATGCTTAAAATGACGGTCAGATACCTTTCTTGACTTGTTTTGGTGAGAAATGTACCAGTTTTATAATTGTATGAACACAAGTAAATACTAAATGTCGACATAAATGTTGTTTAAATCCCTTTAGAGGTGGATCCAGAGCAGAGGAAAGGCTGTTTTCATATTTGAGATAAGCACGATATGTTGTTTTGATTGTACATGTATTTATATCGCTAATTGTTACAGAAAGAATTTCCTTCTTATTAGCGAAGTGTAGTTGAAGCAATGTGTTTGATATCGCACCTATAAAACGGTGTCACTGCTGGTAGAATGAGTGTCTCCGAAGGCATCATAAATCTAGTTTTTCGTACTTTTGTACTGCCGCGAAATATATAATTAAATTTTTCTGTCGTGAAATTTTGTAAATCATAAAGCGAAGGAGAATCTCCCTCGTGGTATAGCTCTGTCTTTAGGTTGATTCTAGATCTATTGTTCACTATTCGGCCATTTTTGTTTTAACACTGCTCTTCCAATATTTATTTATTATTAGAAGCCCAATCATTCGTTCATGAGCATCACTAAGTTGTCGAAATGCGCATCTCATGAACAAAATAATAACGTATATGTGTTCAAATATTTATTATCTCTCGTACCTTTAAATTTAGTATGATTAACAATACATTTAATTGACTGATTTTTATTATTGAATAAGACAACACTAGGTTAAATTAACAAGAAAATGGTGCATTATCCTAAACATAAAAAGTATTTCAGCAAGTAAAATAATAATATACCGAGTAATCTTCCGCCGGAATATCGATATAAAGAGAAACGCAAATATGAGAATAGGCAATCACGGACGTGGACCAACAGGAAAATCGGAAAAGCCAGAGCCGGGGGAATCAGAGATGCCACGGAGAAGCATTTCCAGTAATGAATATCTTGGTTGATTGATTGATTTTTGTTTAACGTCACACCATGAATATTTCATGTATATGGTGACGGCATCTGCCTAATGCGGGTCATACGAATTTAACTTTTGCAACGGACCCACCCAAACAGTGAGAGATCTTTAACGTGCCATACATACTACGACGCGGGGCCTCGGTTTTTACTTTTTCATACAAAAGACAGGACACCGGCATGGCCAGAGCGAGACTCGAATCCTGGCCTCCCGATCTGGAGTCGAGCACGATACCACTAGGCCACGCCGGCTTCCCCGTAATGAATAGCCCAGACTTGAGATGAATAAGGATACACCCTCTAACAGCTTCTGCTCTAGATCTCGCTCGTTTCTTAGCAGCGATACTACTTCATCCAGTAAGAAATGATCCCCACCCCGAATAAAAAAAATGAAAGAAAGAGGGAAACAAAAAGCAAGGAAATACTGTTTCTCCCTTAGCAGGTGTATGCCAAGGCAAGTGAATGAATACATATTTTAGGAGTTTAGTTTAACGTGAATAATGGTTCATACTATCCATTTAGTTACCTGTTTCTCTGGTCAGTGATTGACATGATTGCCATAAGCGATAATTAAATGTGATAGAAAGTCTACATAAGCGTCCAGTGCATCTACGTATATTTGCTTGGCATATGTGAGTCGTGATGATGTATCAAAAAGTTGATCAGTGCCTATCAAGATCCTATAGGAAGAATCAATAGTTCGTAAATCGCTTGCTTCTTCTCATCGTGTTGACTTTTCTCAATCAGTGTACCTTTTCCTTGCAAAGTCGTAGTATGGATGAAATTAAGAATGACCAATTGTACAAGGACCTGTCCCATTTCGACGGAATATGTTGAAATGTAAACCACAATCTAAGTCTTCATAGTCGTTACAATGTACTACATCCAGATCAGCGACTGATTTTCTATTCTTACCACTCCATGTTCATAAAGTGAAATGGTACAAGTGACAACGCCTACGACAAGAAGTTAAGGTTTAAGATACAGAATGGTCTCCATATATTCAGGCAAATTCAGTATGTATTCTACATATTGTTAACATAGTCCGGATGGATCAAGACCTCTCGAGCAGTGAGGATGAATTTACTGATGATGATGACATTCTTTACACGATTAAATACTGGATCACGGGTGAAAACTCTACATTCATTAACACATTCTCTATATTTACTTGTAAATATTAATTACCTTTCACATGATGCAAATTATCCTAGATTCAGTGAATCATCAACATTGTGATTTGATGTAATTTTAAGTTTACCATGATTCGTTTTATATATTTAAGTACATTAACTGCTGAGATAAATCAAAAGTAAAACTAATACTTTAAAGTTAATTTCTTGCATTCTGAAAATATAATAATAATAATTATGAATATGCAAATGAGTTAATTTACATATGGATACTTAAATCAATAGAGCAAAGTTTCCCGTCAGTTTGGTACAGTTGAGGTATGTCTACCTTTACCATCGGCTAAGCTATGTCCAGTTTCCATTATTCATTATTTTCCTTTAGGGGTTTCCATGGAAATTGTCGAAAAACTCCTACCCTAAATGAGTTTTTTTTTATGGAAACATTTTAAAAATCCAATCAGCAGACACGAATGAACATTTTCCTACCTATTAGAAAAGTCTGCAGGGGGTGCATGGGGTCCCACTGGCCCCTGGACTAACAACTCAATAATGAAGTTACATACTTAGATATCTTTAAACGTTCATATTGCGACAACTTACTTCAGATAGCATTAGGAAAATGTAAAATGATATGTTACCAGCCAATAGTAAAATATTAATACCTATAATACGAGAAGTAATTATGGTGATCTGGAAGAACAATAGGGAGAAGTAATTATGGTGCTCTAGAAGAACAATAGGTGGGATCAGGTGCCGTGGTGGAAGTAACCATCCCCTCTCGGTCTGCTTTTCCTACCAATATGCTAAAATTTTATTAACTGGAATATCTCGTGTCTATCTTTAATGATAAGACAGTAACTGTTGTGACAATAGCTAAATTATGATAAGTATATGATGAGTGTGGTATTAAACCACTAAGACTGAAACGTCGCAACAGGGAATAAAATCAAATTAAGAAGTCAATGTGTCAATGATTTCTAAGTGCAAAGAAAGCAAAGAAGGCAAAATTAAGTTCTAGGATGATTGACTCAGAAAGTAGTTTGTTTATGTAAATGAAGGGAATACACCAAGAAGAATCTAGGATATATGGAGTGTGCATTCTTATTTTAATTTATTGACAATGCATCATCAATATATCCAGATGTTAAATTAAATGTATTTGCTAATTGCTTCCTATGTCGATACAGAAGCTTTCTAATTAAACTCATGTTACGAATAAAAGAAGCAATCGGCCAACATAATTGTCATTGTTATAAATAACTGCACAGATATGTTATAATGTTGAAAAACTTCTGTGCTTATACAAACACATACCTTTTTATCAACCCATACGAAATTTAAATGTGGCATGGTATTTTTACTAAAAAAGTAATAATAGAATAATAATGAAATAATAATGATAATAATAATAATAATAACAACAACAACAACAACAACAATAATAATAATAATAATAATAATAATAATAATAATAATAATAAAAATAATAATAAGAATGATGATGATGATGATGAAGAAGAAGAAGAAGATGATGATGATGATGATGATGATGATGATGATGATGATAGATAAAGAAATAGTACACGCATGAGGAAACCGACATGACATGAAAAGGAACACTTTTATTACAAATGATAAATTTCACATGCAACTAGCAATGCATATGGTGTTACAGCCACTCCCTATCAGGACATGGAAATATCTAGTTATGTCCTTGTGATGTTAGTTTGTAAATTTAAAGTCAGAAACATCAATACTCATGTAAACTTTCACACAGTGTGTTGACATGAATATTGCAATTTTCTTCGTTTTTAGTGTTACTATTAGCATCTCCTTCAATGTCGAAAAAACAGGTATGTTGATTTAGGTTAAGTTTTGCTATAAGGTTTGATATAAATATTAATTAACAGTTATATGAATTTATTGAGGTCTTTACGGATTTTCTATTCTTTGCACATTTCTTAGGTAATTTGTTTTATCTTTGCATTGGGAATTAAATAAAATATTTTTTTCATGGGTGAGGCAAAGTAGATCCAGGAGGTCAATGGTTAATATCATTTATTTATTCATTTCAGACAATTGCTATTAAATTAGTGAAATCTGTTGTCTATCGAGCAAATTAAACATCGTGAAATTCAATTAAAAATGAACTATGAATGGCTCTACCTATTGAGGTCGTTGCATGAAATACAAACAGAATACAAGGATAATATATATCAAAGACAAAGTTTATCATAACACCCCCCCCCCCCACCCCCCCCCCCTTCCTTTCAATCCCAAAATGATTTTTCACCAATCAGAAGGAAAATTAGATATCAAAACAATATGCGTTACATATTCATATTATTATACATAAAAATATTGAATATCATGTTTTTCCCAAAAATATGAATATTATGTTTCATCAATGAGAATTACAATAAGGGACAATCTCTTAACTCGACGCAGTAGGTTAAAGTTCAACATTAGTACAAAGCTCTTCAGTATAAAAACTCTCGCTTTTTTCAGTGCCTGCTGACGATGTATGTAAAATTGTATGTCCTTGCATTCGTATTGTGATAATATTTAAAAAGTTACATCTTTGACTTTGAAATGCTATCAAACATTTTGAAAACAGGAAGGAAAGGGATTTTTTCACACTTATAAAAGTGCTTCTAATCTTTATTTTCACAAAACTTCGCAACAAAGAAAAGTTCCCATATTATGGACCCCCTCCTGTTAGCTTCACTGGTTGACGATTGATTTAGATAAAATGTGTTGTATAATGATATGCATTTGCTACAAAATGTAAAAAAAAAACTATCGAATGTGCTGTTTTCTTTTTAAATCGATATGCCAAAATAAAACATAAATATGATGTCAGAGTTTGAAAGACGATAGATCTACTTTCACTGACCCAAAACCAAAAATTATCTTGATATGATATGATTGCCCAGAGCAGAAAAAGTGCAGATAAACTGTTTAAACTTACAGCCTGAGAACGACATATACCTTTACGTAAAATGTATACAAAACATGGTGTTCCTACACTATTCACACAACGGAAATCCAAAATACGATTACATTTGATGTGTATGTTATAGCATACCAATGTGATCTATGAATGTTACATCACAACTCCTCAAAATACGAAAAAAGTTCCCATAGATGAAGGTATGGTTCCTCTTCCTTGTGGGAGTTAATTCCTGTGTACACGTCTTATATGTACCACTCAGTTATATAAATATGCACATAATATTGATAACGTACATCTACTTCGTAATTTATAATTAATACTTATTTGGTCATTGACCATTTGAATTAATATTCCAAATGATATTTACTTTATACTGAAAACCTTTTAAAACATTTGTATTGTTTCCTATTTCGGAGGATAAAAGAATACCCGAACGACGGGAGTGGGCCGGGTAGGAGGGGGCAAAGTCAAGTATCAGCCATCTTGGTGTCAAATCTAAAGTTTTATTCAAATATGTGACACAACCCCCCCCCCCCCCCCCCTGAATGACAGAGATACATGACGCCAAATGTATTTATACCGCTGATTTTCAGGAGGGGTATACCTGGTTAGCGCGTTATATTGTAGTGAGTGAGAAAGATGCATGACACCAAATATATGTGTACCGCTGATCTTGAACTAAGAAGGGGGGGGGGGAGGGGGTTGCATGGCCATTGCAGAACGTTGTAGTGAGCGGCACAGATACATGGTGCAAGACGCGACTTTGCACATCACTTTTTCCCACCAGACAGAATAGAAATGTTAAATATTATATTTTCGATTGGTCCAATCTTCATATTCATTCCAATATTCATAAAATACCATTACCATTGACCATATTGAACCCCCCCCCCCCCCCCCCCCCCCCTGAATGACAGAGATACATGACGCCAAATGTATTTATACCGCTGATTTTCAGGAGGGGTATACCTGGTTAGCGCGTTATATTGTAGTGGAAGAGAAAGATGCATGACACCAAATATATGTGTACCGCTGATCTTGAACTAAGAAGGGGGGGGGGGGTTGCATGGCCATTGCAGAACGTTGTAGTGAGCGGCACAGATACATGGTGCAAGACGCGACTTTGCACATCACTTTTTCTCAGACAAATAGAAATGTTAAATATTTTTTCGATTGGTCCAATCTCATATCATTCAATATTCATTAAATACCATTACCATTGACCAATATTGAACCCCCCCCCCCCCCCCCCTCCCCCCCCCTGAATGACAGAGATACATGACGCCAAATGTATTTATACCGCTGATTTTCAGGAGGGGTATACCTGGTTAGCGCGTTATATTGTAGTGAGTGAGAAAGATGCATGACACCAAATATATGTGTACCGCTGATCTTGAACTAAGAAGGGGGGGGGGTTGCATGGCCATTGCAGAACATTGTAGTGAGCGGCACAGATATATGGTGCAAGACGCGACTTTGCACATCACTTTTTCTCAGACAAATAGAAATGTTAAATATTTTTTCGATTGGTCCAATCTCATATCATTCAATATTCATTAAATACCATTACCATTGACCAATATTGCCATGAATATAAGAATTGAAAAGAATGTGAAAATTTCATAAGTTAAAAACTTCAAGTGCTACAATATTGTTTGGGGGAAATCTGTCCCAAACTCTGGAATGAAATATAATGCTCAATTTTTGAGTACACTTCATATTAGAAGAATAATAATAATAAGAAGATGATGAAAATATTGGTTCTTAATTTCATCATATAACTTAAATCTATCGAATTTTGTAAGGTTTTCAGTAATTTTGAATTAAATGTCAGTCTGCCACACTTAAATATTTGATTTCCTTTCACAGTGTGAGGTGTTGTGACCGTAGTGATGAATTCGCCCTTTCCATTCACTACGAAAATAATAAACAAGGGAAAGAATAATACATTTATATAAATAAAGTTGATGTAAAGATTTGTTATTCATTGATTTGTTATATAATATTGATATATTTTAATCTGTGTATTCTGTATCATTGTCTTTTCCTAATAGCATCTTCTACATTTTTATGTAGTTTTACGTCGTTTCTGAGTGGGGTAAATATAATTAGTATAGGTATTCCAATGATGTAATTGTTGTTTCGTGTAAGAAAATTTTACACTATCTATTGAATGTAAATTATTTATCATTCTAATTTTATATATGTATCAATTGGTCAAGAGAAATATTCTCTAAAATACCAAATTAAAACATGGAGACCTCCATTTGCTTAATTTAGAAATACTTTGGATCTTCACCCTTGTATAGCAAACTCTCATATACGGAAACAGTATCAGTCTCTATCACGGAAATTCTCATGCTTTTCTAGATAACGTCGATCAAAATTTACATTTTACAATGATCAATGTATTGCCAGTGTTAAAAAGGTACTTTTCAGAAGGGTAAAAGGAAGTTTTTTTCTTATCTATATTCAAATTCTCACTCTATATCAATATGTGAATTTGGTTTTGTTTTGTTCGTTATAGATTAGAATAAAAAATCTTTTGAAACTTTCTTCTCTTCTATATAATACCACATGATATGCATGGTTGTGTTACTTGTTTTAAAAAAAGATCTGCCCATGCCCTGACTGGAAGTAGTATTTCTATTTCCATTTCCCTTTTCACTTTAAGCCCATACTTGTCGCATGTCGTATTTTTTTCAAGGAAATTGTTGTTTTATCATCGATCACGATATCGACTGCCACAAATGCATTGAAAGAGAGATATGATTAAGATGCTTCTATTTACAATGTAAATTATGAATTTACTTACTGAAAAGGAGCATAAGAGTAGCATTTACGACATTGAAAAAGATTTGACTCCTGAGGGGAATCCAAATGCCATGGAAGAGTACAAAAGTGATGCTTCACAATGAAAAAAAAAATGTTTAAATTCTACTCTACTGTATTAATTGCTATTTATTGAATTCTTTATGAATACACATTCACGTGTACGTGTATTTATTTCTGCACCGCCTATTTGGTATGACCTATCATTAAGTGAATTAGTCAATTTACTTATATTCCGAAATAAAAGGGGCGAGCCGAATAATACATACATATTGGGCAAATATATCTGTGTGTGTAAGGTAATATAGTGTTTCGTAATTGCTACCCATCCTATATATTAATCCATTAAAAGTTCTGTGGGGCTAGGGTCGTTGTCTATATAGAAAACCTTCCAACGGAGATCAAAATAATGATTCAATTTCGGTCCACTCGACTCGAATAAATACCTCGAAATCCTGCCTGTCACGATTCAACACAAAAACGTAATAAACACCAGATCTACAAAACTGCAATACAACGACTAAGGGACGTCATCAAACAAAATAAATAGAACTTATTTAAATCTAACAGGAGAGTTGTTTCTTCTTCTTCTTCTTCGAATATGAAGGGTAATCAGAAGTTGAGCGTTATACTTCATGTTTTCCATATGTTATATTTCAGATTCATATTAACGTAGTTTATTTATATTTAGTGATATATTGATAGTATATTCAATTTGAAAATATTGGCAGATGTTGTTCAGTAAAATGTTAAGAAATGTGATTTTATTTCAGTGATATTGAATAAATAGGTTATATTTCATCGAATCCATATATTCGTTTATAACATGTATAGCATGTATATTAATCTGAAATGCTGTAAATGAATATTCTATTTACCAAATTTAGAAAGATAAAAAAGATTGCGAGTGATTTATTTTTCAAACTTTGTTGAAAAACAACAGGTTGCTGAACAGTTTATTGTTTGCATATCAGTGGATCGCTACACAATAATTTTCTTTTGTTTTACAGACACAAGGGGCTGCTATTTTAATTCCACTCTTCGAGACATAGGAGACAGTATTTCACATAGACAATATCATTCAAATAGAACATGCACAATTCATTTTGATACGAAAAAGGACAGGAATATTATAGCTACCTTTCACAGTATCCCACGAAAATTAGAATATGACGAAGTTGGTCGTTATAGAAGTATATATGTGAGTTAAGTTGCATGTTTCCGGTTTATTACTTTTTAAAAATAGTTAAGGGGGTTTTATTGATTAATATTTCTTTGAGGAATTTAAAAGTGTGATGTAATCTAGAAAGCTTTTATTTGAGTAGCACAATACACCAGAAAGTACCTATATATAATGCATATATGTAAATATATCGTTAAACATTAGATTGTTAGCTATATTTACTAACAGTTTCATATCATTTGTCTATTCGAAAGGTATACGATGGAGATAAAGACATGGGAAATTCTACTCAATTAAAAAGACTGACAACTTTCGATAGATATTTCAAGAGTATGTCCTTTTCTTCGCAAGTTTCTCATATGACAGTGTCGTATCCCGAAATAGATGAAAAAGATGCTATAGATTTGGAAATAAAATTGGATGGTAAGACAATATCAGTGTCATAGAAAGTAAGTTATCATATCAATAAAATAAGGTCATTTGAAACAATACCACGTATGAGCCAAAAATACATTTATGTGTATATTTTTTGTATCAGTATATTTAAGAACGTGCATGTAGAGCTCACCCTTCGCCACAAGATAGTAGCTGTTTTATACTGTTTCTTCAGCATCTGCTCTGAGGATATATAACTAATGTGTGTTTGTATGCATTAATGATAAGAATTTCTGTGTTGTCTTGGTAGGTTATATATTTCACTTTGAACAATTATAAGGCCATTGATTTAGTCATTAGTTTGTTCTACGAATATTTTGAATTTCCACAGATTTAGCATTGAGCAGCACTGTAGATTCAACATTTTGCAAAATGTGATCTGGTTTTGGTTTACATATATTTTCAACAATATTACGTATCGGATATTTCGGGTATGAAATGGAATGGCTCCAAGGTTTTTTGTTTTGTCATTTGTAATTTGTGGTATGTTGATTAATTTTCTTTTGCCTTTTTGTCTTTTTCAGAGTGCGATAAACAAATACATGGGCTGAAAGGCGATTTTGAAACAAAGCAATATCCAGGTCTCCGTGGATTGTCATATGCTATTAACGCATACTGTAAAATCAGGATTATTCCATTTCTTGGATGTTCTACAAATCTGCATATTACCAAATTTGATGTTACATTGGAAGACATCATCTTCGTACGTTATGAATATTTGTGTTGTATAATAGTAACAGAATGCAAGAAATGTGGTTTAAATATAAGTTTCAACATGTGCTCTACATATCATTTACTGAAAATATTTACTTTTCTGGTCTACAAAAATACAAACTAGCATAGATGAAAACAACCAGTTCTTGAACATGCATACTTTTACATTGAAGATTGAGCTCAGAGGAAATCAAACACGTGTAGTTGGGCCTATGACTTACCAGATACTGCCAAGTGAAAGTTTCAATATTATATTGAATGCTTCTACACACACTGATGCAGCACAAGGAATCAAAGGAAATTTTTCGGGTAAAGTATAAGAATATCCTAACTATTTGATATTTCATCACATAAGGACAGAAAATGTTATGAAATAATATTTGAATTTCAATAGTGAAATAACTTGATACCAAATTAAGAAATAAAATAAATGCATATATATTTCAATGCCCGTTCGTGTAAAAAATTCATCAACTGTGTCTTTTTTCATTCTGTTCTTTTCAGTTTGTCACACACTTACATATTCTTTGTCTGGACATGTTTCATTACCACTTGATCCATTTAGAAGACGAAATACGAATTCAACTTGTGTATTTCTTAATGGGAGTCCCATGGAGAACACCACTGATGTTTCTATGTCGTTGACTGACGCTGCAATTAATACGTCATCGTATGTAAAGGTACTTACTACTCCATGTGTTTCTGTTTCATGGACTGCGAGATATAATTAATCCTTCGATGTTTACTTTCAGAAAAATCATCATCATCATCATCATCATCATCATCATTATTATTATTATTATTATTATTATTATTATTATTATTATTATTATTATTATTATTAGTAGTAGTAGTAGTAGTAGTAGTAGTATCATTATTATTATTTTTATCATTATTATTATTACTATTATTATTATTAATATTATTATTATTATTATTATTATTATTATTATTATTATTATTATTAGTAGTAGTAGTAGTAGTAGTAGTAGTAGTAGTAGTTGTAGTAATAGTAGTAGTAGTAGTAGAAGAAAAATTATTATTATAATCATTATTTGTTGTCTGTTTGTTTAATTTCAGTTCAAAATCAGTTTCATTGTTTTCCTGCAGAGGCTTCATTCTGATGCATGCAATTTTTTTTACAGGTCTATAGTGGATTACAAGAAATCCGTGTTTTGATCGACTACAATCCAAATATCTGAATTAAACGGAACATACGTATATCAACAGCCTGTCGAATGAAACTGTTAATCGTGCTACCATGCTATAACTGGGGAAATGGCATTCCACGTATTTACACATCAGTTATTCGTCCAACAATTGATAAAGGTTACGACAGGTTTTAATACACATGCTCTCCAGATGTCTTTTATTTGAAAATAATTATCAACTTAAGCATTGTTGTATTTATTTTCACTTTGAATGAGGGGATAAATTGCATTATTGGTGTTCAGGTACTCTTTAATTAGCAAAGTTAGTCCCAGAATTACCAGGGTAGACACACGTCTTACATTCCATGGGCATAATTCCGTAACATTTCGACATAGGTATTGACTGAGTCCGGGTATGAATCAGATAGATATTCCCATGTTACCAATTGTGGTAAACGGTTAATTTAAATGTATTAAATTTTGTACAAATGGTTATATTCCACAAAATTGCTTTTTCTCATTCCTTGAAAAATAAATCAAGTGATTCAAGAACAGTAACACATTTTTCTTCTGTGTCATCTGTATTTCAAGAAGGATAACTCGCCGAATATTAAACATTTGTATTTTAAATTGTAAATTCGGCAACTGGTGTGTCATGGTGAAAGATTAAATAATTTATGTGCTATGTGTTCTCCACTATTTACTAACATCGGCTGAGGCAACTCAGGAAAATTTGTGATAGCTGTAAAAGTCAGGTTTTGGTTAAGTACAGTGAGAAAAAAAAACTATAATACACCGGGCTAAAAGTCAGGATTCAATTTTGCTATATAGGAGAACAAGCGTTTTGCATCGTTGTCTGGGAAACAGCGAGGATTAGTGGCGTCATGTTTAGGAATGGCCGGGACTTTAGTGTAGGGCATAATGAAGATATGTTACAGCAGATGTAATTTATTCTGTTCATTTCACATTATAACAATGAGTTACATACGTCTTACATACGCACACGAAGCTACGATCGGAAAGAGCACACGACTGATAGACAATAAATCGTAAGCCCATCACTGTTAAACATAGGACCAATAAGTCCATACTCTGATCTAACAACGGTGCACATACCCCGATGCATTTTAGATCAACCGGTGACCTGATTTCTGGACGCGTTTTGACTATATAACACTTTCTCTTTAAACTTTATCTATTTTACAACGATTCAGAGACCAGTTAGCATGTTATATAAATCTTGCTCCTTGGCACAGATCTTTTGGCGTAAGAGTGTCGTTTCTTTATATATACAATATCTACATTTTATTGTAACATATACATGCATATCATACTTTGTACTTTATGTATGTTATAGTGATTGCAGAAAATTCAGAAATGGTGATAACATGGGTGTTAATTGCGTCTGGAACTTTTATCGCACTTGCTGTTACTACGGTTCTGTTGATAAGAAAAAAGAAGTCGTAAGTTGAATATTTAGATAAGATAACTATTACAAGTACAACAAATATCAATAATTAAGGAGAATTAAACAATATGCTTTAACAATTAGACAGGTTACCATTGACTCTTTGATGTTATTAAATCACAACGTCTAGAATAGAACCTTCAACCCAAGGAAGAAAAAAGAAATATATATGTAGAGACCCTCCTACCCCCCCCCCCCCCCCTTTATATGAAAACTTAAACCTCACTGAATGTTATTAAATGTACTGTGTTACATTTGTAAAGATTGTTCCTCAATCAGTAGCAAACTAAGAGATCCGTAACCATTAATAAATGGTAAAATATATGATAGACTGTATTGAAAGTCCAAAAAGTGGGGTTATTATACGAAAATCTGACCGTTGACACCTCGTAGATGTAAGACTTGGATCGGGTTGATTTAGAAGACGAAAGCATTCAGCATCAAACTAATAATCATTTCGATACCTAGGCGGGGAATATACATAGTCCCTCTATGATACATGTAATCTTTGTGAAAGGGGCATGCCATCATTATGCCATCATTATTACTTTTGGTTCAGAATACCGAAATTTCGTGGATTTTCCAAGAGAAGTCCGTATAACGTTTACGGAAAAAAAAAAAAGAAACTATAACCGTAGATGTTCGTATTATAGACACCTCTACGTCGGTTGAGATTGTTTCATACATAAGATTTTAAACTTCGCAAAAAGGAACTGTACTTAAAAACTTTGACCGGGAATTTTTCTTTATCTTACTTTTTTATGAAAATAAGTTTATTGTTGCGTGTGACTTACATAGATTTGTAGCATTTGTAAGAATAAATTAAATTCTCTGAAATATCTAGAGACTGACTTTAGAATTTAGCTTATTGCCTATTTCAATTTATTGATTGATATTTTAATTGGTTTTAGATAAGTCACATATTTACGTAAGTTAAATATCCTTGGTGTAGATTAATCGTCAAAGATAGAAAATATATCTGACCGACAATCTTAATTTAAAATAGCCGATACACTCCCGTCATTGGCAATAAATGCTGCACTAGATCTATTATACTGAATAACATAATTAATCCTGAGTTTGTTATAATCTCAGATATAAAGTTGTGAATTTACTTTTAGAAATTAGAGTGGAATGTACTGGTCGGGATGGTAAATACGGGTCCGGCACTGTATACTGAGAAAAGTCATAATTTCAAATTCCTCAGTTCAACAATAAATTAATAAATGGGGTTAGGATTTTATTGAGTTTTATTCTATTCTTGATTTTATAATATATCAAAACAAACAATTACATCAT